>CAJVPY010004760.1:0-12222 GCA_910591965.1 Dentiscutata erythropus | reverse complement strand
TTATTCTTGTTTAAAGTTATAAAAAAATTTTATTATAAAAAATTTGCTTGATTTCTATTGACTCACCCCCATATGTTCACATGCTTTTATATTCATTTAGCTTATTCTATTCAATAATAATATTATTATAACAGTATTAAAACTATAAATCAAATATTGAAATAAAATATTCTACAATACCAAGTATAATGTAATATTTTTAGTTTTTAATTAAATTAAATTCCACCACAGAGTAAGTTGCCCGCATACTTTGTAACTCTCAAGAATCCAACGGTTCTTTTACTCTACATAAATCACCATTTTAAAATTCCTTTAATGTATAATACCATTGAGTCACTCAAGTCTTATTATATAGGAAGTTTGTACTTGAGAAGTTGTAATTCATTTGTATGTAGATCATGAAAGCCATGTGCCAAACTGAGTCACCACATTCTCTAAGTTTAGAACTAATAGCGAACCACTTAAGAGATTTATAGCTTCTTCTGGTTTTATACCGAGATGGTCAGTTATTAAAGAATCTAAGGTAAAGGAACCGTTTTTACACATATATTCATTTATGTCTACTCATTAGCTCATGAAGCCACATACTTTACTCATACAAACATTTGTATACTTACCTGCTTATTTTTATATTAAAGATTAACGTTGAAATATTTGGTTATTTTTTTTTGTATTAAAAAAAAACTTTAAAAAAAGGGCCGATAAGTTTTTAATATCAAGAAAAATTACCAAGTAGAATTAACCAATCAGAGATATGCCAAAGCATCTGATCTGAAATTTTATCCAAGGTATGATCTGAGGTATGATCCGAGATCTACCAATTAACCAATCAAAACGAACTTCTGCTATGCTATTATATATACCTTGCTATATATACTACTGTACAATATCTATTAGCCAACTTTTACTCTCATTATTTATTGCATTACTCCTAATTCACTTCTTGTATCACTTTTAAATTGGTATTTCTCAAGTGGGTGCTCTTGTTGCTTTCAGTTTAGTGTTTTCGGAATATTACTCTAAGAGTTTAGTTCATATCTCAAGCCAGGTACAGGACTTGCTGCCACAACCAGGATGTTATTTCACAATCATCAAGCATTAACATCATATACCACCAAATTAGGCTACCAATTCTTCTATAGTACTCCTTATTGGTATGGTGATATAGGGATCTGAATTCTTCAGATAGAAGTTAAGTACCTTATTTAATTACTGTTATAATCTAGTAACCCAGGACCCGTGCCTTTGCTATATTTTATTATAGACTCCCATATAGGTTGTATGACTATTACTCTCTAGCTTGTCTTTATTTTCATACTACCGAATTACTTGCTTCTATACTTTTCAAGGTTTTTTTTAGCTAGTTTTTCTTGTTTTCTTGCATTAGAGGTGTTCTATATTTGGTAAAGTCATTCTCTTACTACAGCCCTTACTATGTTCACTACTTCTTTTACTACTTCTAAATATACTGAAGATCCCAATACTATCTTAGGGTTGTTAGTACTACCTTGCCAATCATGAATTTACACGCACAGCCTTCTGCAATATTACCTTCTGTAACCCATATCACATGCAGTGCTCAGTCTTCTCTATAGCTCGGAGCTCCTTCCAAGAATTTTTTATTGGCCAAATATATACATTATATAGTCTTACTACTACAGGGTTTTGTATTTGAAAGCTCCCAAAGGTTATAAAAATAATTAATTAAATTAATTACCACTAGCTATAATCAAACTGTTGATCTTGTCTGTAGAAGGTTAGATGCCCAGACCACTAGGCTATGAGACCTTAACTCCTACTATCTTTCTTTTAATATTTTTATAATATATATTAATAGTTTAACAAGATATTACAATTATATATAGAGGCTATTCAGTAGAAAAGGAGGAGATCTCTATTTAAATTTAACCAAAAATTTTGAGAAACTTATATTTTTGTAAATCATAACAATCCTAGTAACAAATAAGGTAGATCAATTTTTTAAAATATTATTTATGAACTCTTTCTGATGATCACTTGAACCATATTTTCTGAAAAACATTTTACTGCAAAAAGAAACCTTACAAGCTGGCACTTGATATACTAAACAATAAGTTAGCACCTGTTGTTTAGAAGTAGTTTTCATATGCTACTTGCTGACAAACTTAGAGTTCATCACTCACTGCATAGTCTTGGCACTTGTTGTTTAAAGGTAGTTCTCATACACTACCTGCCGACAAGCCCAAAGTTTATCACTTACCGAAAAAAGGTTAAGCAGGTATTGGGCAGTGGGTCTTGACTGTAAAAAAGAAAACTCACACTTCTTTAAATTGGTTTGAAGCTCAAGTAGTCTCTCTTTACCTCTTGTTATTTTTCTGTTGGTCTTCAAAAATTTTTTATAAAAAGTGGAGATTTGGCTTACCTCCTCCAAAAGATCAGCATTGTTTACTTATCAAATTTGGATGGACCAGTAGATAGCAACTACGTGTTTGGAGACAAATACGTTGCATGGACCCTAAAACAAGTCTCAGTCAAAAAAAGGAATCCCTGGTGGCAACAGCAAGTGGCTCGAGACACAAGTACTAAGTGACAGCATCTTTACGAAAATATCACATCTTTGTCATCATTGGCACCATATATAGAGAGTCAAATTTTAGTACTGTGGCAGCACTTGGCTTGAGATACGGACTAGGTTATTAAAAAGATTCAAAAATAGGTCAGAGAGAATTTTAATTTAGACTTACAACAGAGATATACAGATGTTGCATCTGGTATATAATTTTTAAATCACCTGGCACAAGTTATAATAGTGTATTCAGATCACTTAATTTTTTCTTTTTTCTGCTTGTTTCATCTATTTTCATTTATATTAGAATTGGTTTAGGTTCCCTTTTTCTTTTTTCTTGTTGTTTCATTTTCTCTTTTGAGTTCTGTTTTCTTTTTTAGAACAATTTCTATTTTTTTCAATTATAAAGGAGCTTTTAGGGATTTTCTTTAAATATACTTTCCATTATAATTTTAGCATATATGTTAGTCTTACGTAGAAGTAGGAGGTAGTATAAATCTGCTAGGATCTAAGTAGATTGAGTTCGGGAAGAATTTTAGGTAGGATAAGTTTGAAAAAAGGAATCAGCTCTTAAAAGAAGTCTTTCTTTTGTAAATTGGCATATATGTTTGCACTATTCAGAAGTAGGAGAAAATATATTCTGCTCGAATATTGGTGAAATAAGTTTAGAAGAAAGGCAAAATGTAATTGGTTCGAACTTAGATAGCTGAGTACCAAGCTATAGCAGGTTTTTAAATATGAATAGCACCGTATGTAAAGCTTGTTGGCAAACATCAGTGCGGTAACTATACTTGGGTACTTTTATAGCAGCTGGGTATTTGCCTAATGCATAAATTAGATAGTTAATTTTGTAAATTACAAAAATTCTAATAAATTAGTATGAGATTATCAAAGGAAAAAAAATAAATAAAATAAAATATTATTGATCATCATTTTTTGAATTTTCATTTACAAAAAAAAAACTCTTTCCGGTTCACCCCTGAAAATCAATTTTAATAGCAAAAAGTAAACAACTCTTTGAAAGTTTTAAGTAAAATATTTGTTAAGACATTTAGGCTCTTAGGGCAAGCAACTAAATCTGTATACAATAAGTAATTACAATCGGCAAGATATCTACAGTACTCAAGAAACACAAGTTCCCCCAGTCTTAGCTTTTTTAGAGCTTCCCAACAAAATGTTACAACAAAAAACATACTTTCAATTGTTCTCAGAAAAGTTATTCAGTGTAGCAGCAACAAACGAAACCAATACAGACCCAGAAGCACTTTCAGAATTATTTACTCAACCCACACCACAAATTACTTCTATTGCATCTAGCAAAAACTCTACTAACTCCAAAAGTCACCAACACTATCACCAACATGCTCCATACAATAAACCAAAAAGTGGGCAATTTAGCTTACCCCTGTCTGTAAATCACATAGAATCACATGACATCAATATGACATTATTGATCCAACTCAACAACACAACAAATCCAAATTGGTTGGGCCCCAACACCAATGCTCTAGACAAAATAAAAATATTCCCACACCCAGAACAAAACAAACAAATACAACTAGACCTGGCCCACTCTAAGGCTCCTGGACCTCAAGAAATGGACACAGACCTTAACCCACAACCCCAACCAACCTGGATATCTGTTGGTTACCGACTCAAACAACTGGACCACTCCAGAAAGCCCCTATCTAATAGTCAAGTAACTCACAGACCTGCCGCACTTAAACCTGACCCACAACTAGCAACCTTAGCTCTTTGGAGCCAGGATATAGTCAAGGCACTTGCTCAGAGGACGAAACTATTTGACACCCAACAGTGAAGTAATGATAAAATTCTTGATGCATTTAAAGACAAGGCAAACATGACAGACTTTCTAAGACATAAGGCTAATTCACTACCTACCTGCCACAATCTACCTATGGCGATCAACTCCAAATTTAACTACTATGATACTGCATTCTTTAAATCATTTACTTGTGTCAAGGAGTCTATACTCTAACATCAACGGGAGTTTGAAGCATTATTTAATATGGCTTTAGAAAAATACAAACAAATTCATGAAACTTGATTTATTAACAAAAACAACAGAAACCAGATTATGGAAAAACTCAAAGAAAAGATCACAATCGATTACATTACTAATATTGATTTTTGATTTTCTAAAAACCAACCCACACGATATCACTTGTAAAATCTTCTACTGCATTAATTTTGCTCGCATCGACTTACCAACTAGTTTCGAAGATACAAGAAGAATCATTAGAGGTGTACTAGCAAACCAACTTCAACCACTCTCTATATCAGTCAAAGAAATTCAAAATAAAATACTGGAAATACTTCCCTTTAAATTACCTATCCAAAATCAAAACCATACTAAAGCAATTGTAGCGGCCCTCTGAAAAATTTACAAATTTGAACTCCTTTCTGAAAAATACTTTGAACAGCAGCACACCAAGCTGCCAAATGATTATACAGAACTTGACCCATCAGTCAAAGACCTATTTCTCATTACCGACTATTCTGCACTACCATTCCTTTCGAAATATTATAGAAAACTTTCAAACCTTTATGAACTCGATAAACAGTTACTACCAAAGTTCTTTGATTTGCCTGCATCCAAACCAAAACTTCCGTCAATACCTCAACAGTTACCTCATAATCTTAGACAGCATTTTCCATGCAACCCAAAGGATGCTGATAAACTAAAAAAGTTCATTGAACTTCTTCAACCCCACTATGGTTTTAAATGACTACCTAATGACTATATTATCCAAAAACCACAACTACCAATAGACCTAATGATTATTAAAACTGAACAACCTTACGTCTTCCCAATACAGGATAAAGTTTTTGCCAAAAAATTCTTAGCTGAAATTGAACACCAATACAAATTCACATTATCTCTTCCACTTTCATATATATTAGTGAATCTGACTAAGAAACCAAACCTTCCTGATGACTATACTCAAGTTCAACACTTAAACCTAACCATACCAATCACCTCTCTTAAACTGCTTGTTGAAATCTTTCGAGATCTCAGAAAACACTACTTTTTTATCAGCATTCCTGCCAGCTGGATTAATATACAACACACCACTAAACATGCTGACAAATCTCTAATTCCTCAAAGCCTTGATGAATTAAAACTACAATTAGAACACATAAACCCTAACTTAATCAAAGTAATCTCTATTCAAGATAGAACAATTGTTACAGAAATATTAAACAAAATCAAATTATACTTTATGGTTAACATAATTCCCAATTACTTACTCAACCTCCCAGATCTACCTGATTCTGAATAGTCAATTTTTGAGAACTACAAACCAACTAATCCTTACTACTAACCTACAAGCCATCACTCCAAACTTGACAAACTACAAAACAACCTAAAGCAGATAGCGATGCAACTACAATCAGCTATCGCATATACTTATTTGTTCAAGTGATACAAGAAATTAGCCAATCAGAGAATGTAAAATGTGATGATTCCAGATCAGCCTGACATGTAAGCAAAGCGAAAAAAAACACAAAAAAAAACAAAAAAGAGAAAATACTCAAAAACTAGTATTTAAATCGACCTTGTTGGACTAATAAAAAATAATGGAAATGAAATTTTACATATAAAAAATATACATTATTACTAAAGCTCACAACTCTAACACTAACTCTAATACTAACTCTAATGTTCTAATCCTAAACTTTCTTAGTTTATTTACAAATGCAATTTTCTTTTTGGGTTTTGTATTACTTGCAAAAATAAGTAAAATCTCGGCTACCAAAGCCAACCCCAACACAATCAATGAGTAATCAAAAACAACACCTAGTAGTCAACAACTATCTAATCACCCCACCCCACTACATACTAACTCATCCTCTTTAATATCAACTTTCTATATCCTAAATCATAATGTACAAGGCATTAATCAGGCTCTTAAACTTCAGCTGCTATTAGAACATTGCACTACTGATAATGTCGATATTGTATTCTTTACAGAAATGAAACTCGTGGCAACAACTAATATACCAACATACTTACCAATCCACTTTACAAATTATACATATTCAATTGTAATCAAACAAACGCTAACATACGTAAAATGTGTAAAGGCACCATTATAGCCCTCAAACCTACTCTCCAACCCAATATTCACAATATTCGCACTATTCCTGGAATCGCTATACTAGTTGATTTGTTTCTTCCAGCTAATAAAACATGGCTAATCTCAGTTTACTTATTATCATCGACCACCCTCGCACTCCTAACCTATTAACACCAAATCATTGTCTGGATTAATAATGGCCGCTCTCATAATATAAACCTAATCGTCACTGGTAACTTTAATAGTAATACCAATAGAGCTAACTACCATATATATAACCCACTTCTACAACACCTAGCCACTTTAGGTTTTATAAGCTTACTTTAGCCGCACCATATAATGCAACCTATATGGACCAGAAACCAAATATCAAGTCAAATAGACGATATATGGGTAAACCCCGAAATTGCACTCTCGTTTACAACCCACTTCTCCAAAATCCCAGTAATATTACGGACAGTGATCACCAAATAATCAGTACAGTATGGCAGACACCCCTCTTACAAAAACAATCATGTAATAAGAAAAAATACCATAAGATATATAACTATGACCGAATGACAAAAGTAGACTAGGATGACTTCGGAAACTTTATCTCGACTTACCTACAAGCAACAACACACTACATAGCACAAATTGCAAATGAAGACCAGCTGAACTGATCATTTAACAATTTCAATAATATTATCAAATAGGCAGCTAACAATTCATTCCACATACCTTTAATAGCCCTCGCACATTTTATACGCACTCCTTTAAAGCAAGCTTTCTCTACTGAGCACTAAAACATACTAACTATATATTCAACACACTCAATCATATTATCCCTTATAGCCTACAATATATTCTTGCAACAATTAATAACACACTCGACAAGGTTAACTTGTTTACTCAGGCAACTAACCAATATCTACAACTAACTAACTTCGAACCCAACATATATCCACATACAAAAACCTCCTTTAAACAACTCAGGACAACTCTTCACACTGCTCAGAATTTGTAAAATAATTAGCAAAAAACAGACAAAATCCAGTACTACATTAACAGATGGTATACAAACTTTCAAAGTAATACAATGAAGAGGATCGATAGTATATTAGGACGACATCACACTCTGATCACTTCCTACAACATTATCACACCTACTACAGTCATTACTGATCCACAGGAAATTAAACAAGCAACAGCACAACACTTTAAACAATGAACCAAACACAATCTCTACGATTCTGCTTTGTGGCCAGAATAAGAACAATATTATAATTATATCCCCTCAGCAACACTATCTATATATTTACAACTGCTAGCAACGATCAAACAGCAAGAAATTGAACAAACAATCAATAATGCTCCGAATAACAAAGCTACTAGCCCCTCTACTATATCCAATAAAATATTAAAAAAACTACTAAATGCAGCTATTGGACAGTTAACAAAGATCTTTAATGCATGCATTACACTATAAACAATACCTAAGGCCTGGTATTAGGGACTAGTTTGGCCGATACCAAAAAAGGGATACCAACCTGGCAACTTATCCTGAACTAGACCAATTATACTGATTGAACATATATGCAAAATCTTTACTAAAATTCTTACTTCATGACTTATCTCAATACTAGTGCATGCTAACCTGCTCAATCCCTCTAACAATGTCACACTACCACTAACTTCGACTTTCTAACCAATTTAATACATAACCCACCTCTGCGAAGATGCTTATATTAATAACCATGGGCTTTGAATATTATCACAAAATATATCCAAAGCATATGATACAGCCATATACCCTTATTAGAAAAAGCTCTCTTGAGAATAGGAGTCCCAACCCAATTTTTAAATATTATTAACACAATCTTCTCATCATGTCAAAACCGTATAATTATATTAATCAGTAAAACACACCCCTACAATGTCGAGGATGGGATAGACCAAAGCAAAACAATATCCCCAATACTCTGGCAAATTTACTATGACCCCTTAATTAGTCGCATATCAAAATCTACTCTAGGCTATAAGACTTCGGTACAAATAACCAATACTAACCAAATACGAACCACTACAACCAACATTATAGCCTTTATGGATAACACTACATGGATAGCACCCAACCGCACTTCTTTACAACAAATCTTGACAATAGTATCTTTATTCTACCAAATGGCAAAAATCATAATAAACCCATCAAAATCAGTACTCTACTATAACAATAATAACGACACCTTACCTATTGTCTTCTAAAATCAACCTATCATAAATCTACTGCCAAAACAAACCTTCAAATTCCTTGGAATATATATCAATCACACTATTAACAATCGACATACAATCAAAACTATCAGAAAAGAATTTTGTAAAGACTTGAACAAACTAAATTATACAAAAATTACTAAAAAACAAGCTATATATATTATCAATACAGTGTTACTCTCTTGGCTGCGTTACTGGCTTACTAATACATTTCTGCCTTTTACAGATATCTAATACCTCATAAAACACTATACCACAATGGTCAAATACAAAGTGAAATTATCTCGAGGTGTACCAAACTCTCTCCTTTTTTACCCACACACTTATGCACTAATAAATGCACATCAACTACAACAATCCTATCAAGCCTTCATATTGAAGAATATACTCAACTCATCAGTATTATCAACTACTTTTAACATTTGTCTACAACAATTACAAAACAATGCACTATCTAACATATCTATACTATCAGAACTACCACAATTTACTTACACAAAACAAAAAACCTTTACAGGCCAACTCATAATCAATTTACACAAGCTACAGTTAACTTTTATATGTTTATTTAACCTATACCCAATACCACTTTCGATACCAGGAACATCAATTAATACTATTTTAACGAACATAAAAAACGGTACCCAGATAAAAGGCAGACTTTGCCAACACAACATTCATGCTATTAAACAATTTACCAATCACGACAACTCTGAAGTCTTAAACTAGAAAAGCTTCTATCACAATATAAGAAAAATATCAAGGGGATGCATCTCTAAGTGGTTCAAAATAATTACACAAGCGATAAGTGAAATAACCTCACCAACCTTTACACTTACAAGCCCTAACCTATTTACATAAACTATAGCAAATAATTTTTCCAAATAGATAATAACATCTCATAAAGTATTTGGCAAAATAACCTCCTCCAGGGACAACCTATTCAAAATCCAATACTAGAACTTAGACCCTGTGACTAATATCTTTACTCTCTGTAACCACTGCCCCCTTTATAACTGTACAACGAACAACATTCGATGCTCAATATGGAACCCAAAACATGCTATCTTCCAAATCAAAGTTTTATCAAAACATGTCTGGTATAGAAACTTAACTAACCTATCCACTCCACCACCACCAAGCAGCAAAAGTAGTGCTAAACCATACCGTTACATACCTCGTAATTATTCATATTCATTCCAAATAGCCCAGACCTTCAACTAACATGCAGAGTTTATATGGAAAACTTACCTATTCATACCTAATGAAACAGACTTTAGAATACAACTAATTATCAAGCCCTCTAAGGACACCACACCTAAACCGACAGCTACAATTTCACTAAATAATAATCATACAAAAATCACAATGCAAAATAATTATTAGCTGAGCTCCACCAAGATTGCCATAACTGCACTATACATGTTAATTACTATTATACCCCATTGGACACGAATACAACTACTGTAGAAACAAACTCAACTATTTTACTTAAAATCCTACCAACTATCTTAGATATCTTTCCAATTATACCTTATATAATCTGTAAGGATCATAATATTGGATATATAACTGCTATTAGAGCTACAATTTTTGCCAAAAGTATAACTATTACGAGCACTTATATTTGATCAAACAGTACAACAATAACACAAACTTTGATTAGAAAATTTGAAATAGACTCATTAATACTTCTCCACAACATATACCTTCTCAGATTTAATCATCATTTAATATCTGATAATATAAAAATAACTATAAAAAATCTACATACTGCAACAAACATCGACAACTAGTTTATACAAAACCGTATTCAACACTGGAACACAATAATATCTAAAATACAATGGCAACCTACCTTCCAATATTTAAGATATGACGATAAACCTCATACAAGACACACTGACTCTAAATTATCCCAAATTAAAAACCAAATTTAAAATTCTAATGAACGAATTACCAAATCAACTGAATTTATTCAAATGACATCCAAATACCCATACATCACCAAGTTGTAAACGATGTGATAATGCAACCGAAACAAACCAGCATTGGCTTATCTGCCAATATAATAGTATAACACTCCAAATTATTATTATGAATAAACTAACACAACTAAAATCTAAACATAATGTTAACTTTACCAATACTAACCAATTCATTTAGAATTTTATTAGTATCCATATTGACAATCAACTACCTTTAGGGGTTATTACCGAAGCAACGCTAGTACCAACTTGAAATCATAAGACTGCAGTAAATCTTTTACTGGAACTTCATCACATGATAATTAAAAAAGTACACAGATTAATTTGGGCCCCCAGTCGAATCCCGCCTACAGATAACAATACAACTCCATCCCCGATAACAAATTTAGTAATACCAGAAAATTCAATCCAACTTACGACAGAAGAAAAAGCTCTCCGAAGTAAAATTACCTTCTGGAAACATAAATACATTGCTCATAACACTTTCCCATATGACATACTTGATTTATAGTCTAGAGGTCTTTGACCTATCTAACTAAAATTAAGGTCTAAAGTAAATTAGCTTATTCCCACTTCCTTTAAATTTATGTAAACTTACTATGTAATATCTGCATAATGAATAATAAAGGAACTAAGGAAAAGATCTCACTTAAAAAAATAAATATATTATTTATACATACTATGTAATATAAACAATTGTGTAATGCACGTGATTTCTAAATTTTTACTATATAAAATGTTATATAACACCTGGTACTATATGCAATAATAGATTGTAAAGATTATATAAAACTTAAAAACTTATTAAGCTAATATAATTTAACTTTTAATTAAAATTATACAGCTAATTATACTTTATTTAATAAGCTAATAAAAATTTTTTAGCCAAAAAGGAGATCTCCCCCTTTCTACTAAATAGCTCCTATATATTTTACAGAAATTTGTTAATACTTTGATTTTTTTTTTTGCAAGAAAATTCATTTAGAAATTAGACAAAGCTAATATCTCAAAAAAATTTAATTGATATTTTAGTTAATTTACAGTATTAGATAAAATTTTTTTAAACTAATATCTTGAAAAAATTTAATTGATATTTTGTTGTTCTATTGGAGAGTTTTGATAGAATTTTTTTTAAATATCAAACAAAATTAATATTTCAAAAAAAGTTAATTAATATTTTATTATTCTATTAGAGAGTTTTAATAAAGTTTTATTAGATATCAAACAAAACTAATAATTTAATTAATATATATATATACTTTACAGAATCTTTATATTTTTTAAAATATGATAATAATATAATTATTATATAATTAATATATATTTATTGTAT
>CAJVPY010004759.1:0-12223 GCA_910591965.1 Dentiscutata erythropus | reverse complement strand
TTTTATTTTTACCGGGATCTGCATGTCGATCAGCATCAAAAAAGTAGGTTTAGGTGTATCAAAAATGAAAGTTTTGCGCCTAGGTTAGGGTTAGGCTAGGGCATAGTTTAGGCCAGTCTGTTTGATTTTGGTAAACAAATGACGCTATGATATGTTTATTAAAAATTGTTGATCACCAGGTTAAAGTGTCTCCATAATATCTACCATTATTTGAAAATATATAAACTTAGATATGTTTCGCATTGTTTTTCAATTTATGCTGTTTTGAAAATGATACATATCTTTTGTAAATTTAAAAATAACATATATTATTTTACAATCATTATAATTTTGCAAAATATAAAATTTTAGATTTGCATGTCAATTTTACACATAAATACTGCTTTGATTACATAAATTTTAACATATATCTATATTTTCTGTACATAATAAATTATTTTTTTGACAACTGCAGGCTTTGGTATTGCAATTGGTTTTTTAATAATAGCAACAGTTTTTTTTAATTTGTTCTACTTGAACTGGTTGTTTCTTGATGAAAAAGAGTATTCATTTTATAATAAGGTCTTTGATTATCACTACAATTTTTTCAAAAAATCAATTTAGTGATAAATAAAATTTATTTAATTTTAATAATTTACTTATTTATTTGCTTTGGAGTCTTTTTATTAATTTGGCTTTAAGATTATAACAAGTTTTGCTAAATCCAGCTTGCTATAATGAAATTATGTCTAAAAAAATTATATTAAGATTTGTAGTTTCTAATATTTCAAGTTTATTTGCTAGGTACTAATTATCAAGAATTTCAGACTTGCATACAACCTAATAACTATCAAGAACAGGTTTTTTTTTAAGGCAATAACCTTTGCTACATCTTTAGCTTGTCTATCAAATATGTGAAGTTTTACAAATTTACCAGGTTCAAATATTTATTCATACAGTTGATACTGTCTAATTGCATGCCATCTGTCAGAAACTTTTTTATACATATAGACAGTATATGCATTTAAGTTATAAGAACCATTTTTGTGTTAATAGTCAATAGCCAAAATTTTTTATGCAATTAGACAGTATAGACTGTATTTTGTTTTATACTTATTTTGCACTTATTTCAAATATATTTACAATTTTTTTTAATATTTACAATTACTAGTCTGTAGACATTTTCATGTTTATCAAATAATAAGGGAAGTGTCATTTATCACCTAATTTTTTTAAATAGTAAATATTACCCTCCCCAACATGATAAATGAATTGAAATTCTGAAAGTATGCGTATATACATACATGATATTTTGGTAGGGACCCTCTTCAAAAAAAATTAAATGATAAATAACACTTCCCTAATCATTGCTAAAAAAAATTTTAAAAAGTTTTAATTTTTTTTTTAATAATTTGATTAGTATTATTAATAAATAATTAATATACTTTATTAGATTTAATTTTTAAGTTCAATAGAAATTGTTTATTATTTTTTTTTCTTGAGCTATATAACAATAATTAGAATCAGAATTATAATTATTAATTTTAATAAATAAAGATCCTCAACTAGTGTTTGGCAAAATCAAACAAAAAGAGTTCTTGAATTTATTGATTTATTTTATTGTTCTTCAATTATAAAATTTATTTTTACTCTAATCTAACTTTAAACTTCATGTTAGTTATTATAAAGTCTAAAGTAGGATTTCTGTTAGATTTATATATAAAATAAAGTGGGTATTGTAACAAAGTTAACAAATTTCAAACATATCACATGATTTGTTAATTAAAATCGAATGATTTTAGTATCGTTTGATTTGTTTCATTAAGATGAATTGATTAATACCAAAATAATTTGATTCAGATCACTAGATCTCGAAATATGCTAATTTAAAGTTTTATTAAAAAATAAAAGATTTTTTTATACTAGAGAGTATTGTGACAATTGGAAATATCTCAAGACTCTGTAATCAGAATCTAGCAATTTTTATATAATTTGATTCTTCTTGATGAAAGAAATCAAATAGTATAAAAATTGCTAGATTCTGATCACAAGATCCCAAGATATTCTCAATTCGTCACAATACTCATTTACTATATGAAATTCTATATATTTCTATATATCTAAATGGTTTAAACATGAATATCTCATGATTCAGTGATTCAAATTTGGTGATTATTATACCAATCTATTCCTCTCAATAAGGGAAATCTTATGGTATATAAATTGTTTAATTCAGACCACTGAGTCACAAAAGTATTTATAGTCAGATTTTTCTAAGTATACACTCGTGGAATCATACTTTTATAATATGTATATAGAGAATAATATGAAAAAGTATATTTATAAAGATCAAAAATATATTTAGGTTGGCACTTAAGCATGCATTTTTTTTAATTATAATATTAGAAATATTCACTTTCTTATACTTTACATCAGAATTAGCTTTATTGTCAGATTTGGTATTAGATTTATTATCTTTAGCTTAACAATAGTTTTGAGTTCATTATAGATTTTAGCTTCACTAAATTTACTAAAAAGTAAATCATTGCTTTAGAAAACTTATTATTAATATAATTGGCAGTTGAATGCTTTAACACTATATGAGAATTGGGTTTTATCTCGATACTGTGATAATATTTATAATAAATTTAAGATAATATCTAGAGATGGGAAAAATGCGCATTTTATAATAACATGCGCATGTTATATAAAATGCGCATGATATCGCATGTTATAAATTTTGGAATTTAAATTTTCTCTTCGGATAATATCGGATTTTGTTCAAATTTTACTGCTCTTCTTTTATGTTCATTCATTTTCTTTTCGGAATTTTTCGAGACTTTTGCATCCATATTCCTTAATTCCGCCCGACAATACGCTCTCTGGCCTAAATTTTATATACTTTAACGTTGGGGAAATTACAAATAGGGGTTCAAAATCGAAAATAATACAAAATAATTACCGATAGAGGCCCGATATTTGAAAATTATTACAGATAAGGACCAAAATAATTCTGCGCTTAAAGACCCATGTGATTTAATGACTCAAATACAGAAATATAGTATATAGTTAATTATAGTTAATTGTTAAGCGCGTAAGAACTGTAATAATAATAATCGATTAGTAAATTGAATATAAATTCAAAAGTGCAATAAAAAGCATACCTTTAATCCATTGGATTCATAAATCCACTTATTCTTTGCACTTTAACATTGTCTCTTAATAGAACCGTGGAATTTGACAAAATATAAAAACCGTAGCTCTAGTCAAATTTGCAGATCATTTGGCCAGGTTGAAATTAAAGCTGCCAAATGATCTGCAAATTTGACCAGAGTTACGGCTCATCTATTTTATCAAATTTTACAAATCCGCCAATATGCTAAAAATCTAACATAAAGTCAGATACAAAATTACAGATCGGCATGACCTTTACTAATTGGGAAAATGTTCGTTGGCCTTGGATATTTATTCCGTCAAATATTCTTCGCCTTACAAGTTTAAACTAATCAACTAAGAAAGTTACTTGTTGTTTGTCCCACGAATGAAGATAGTCCATGCCGATTACTATTTCAGCTAAGCGCAAAATGGTTAAAGCACATAGTAAACATTATAATAAATTTATATGCCAGTTTGATTTAACAATTATTTTTTTAAATATCTATTTAATCACAAATAGCATTTATTGTAGTGTTTGGGTTGGCTTTGTAACATTTGGGCTAATTTGTAATAATTTTCAAATATTGGATCTTTATTAGCAATTATTTTATTTTGGGCTCTTCTGTAATTATTTCGATTTGGAGCCCTTATCTATAATTTTTCCACTTACTTTTCTTATATAAAATTTAGATGGGATAAAATGCGCATGATTCCAAAACATGCGCATGAATGCGCATTAATGCGCACGATTGAGGAATCATGCGCACGCATGAAACCCATCTCTAATAATATCTAGTTAAAAATAAAAACAAAGTGAAATTTTGCCTCTTTACATTTTCTAAATGAATCTAAATACTATTTAGCCATTATCAAGAAACTATATTAAACATGTAAAAAAAAAAAACTTCTAAGCAATGATTGGGTTCGAACATGTCTTGGAAGCGAATTCAGTTGAATGTAAAAATCTTAGTAATTACCTATCGATCTTAGCGGGTAGTTATCGAGATTTTATCGGTCAAAGTTTGGAAAATTTAACTGCGATCTTTGTTTTAGTTTAATAATCGCCTAAATTTTTATTGAACTTTAAACGAAAACAGGAAACTCAAAATCAATAAAATTTTTTTTATAACAGTTCTATAAATCCATAGGATGAGAACAAAAAACTCTAAATATGCAGTGCACTATTCTTACTGTGGTAGTTATATGCTTCGATTTGATTAGCCGATTTCGATATCATTGTACATGAACTTTCAAAATTTAAAAGTAAAAGGACGGTTGAGTTCATTTTTTTAAAAAATTTAATTTATTAGCCCTAATATTTGAGTCGGTTGAAGCCCAACCCGATCCGACCCGTTCGGAGCACTACCGAAAAGGCTAAAACTAACAATTGTGCGGAAAGAAGAAATATGCCTGGGCTAATTTTTTTTTATTGGACCTTTTTTTTTGGACATAAAACTGATAAAATCTGATCAATGATCCTTTAAATTATAATTTTTTTGCTAGATGTTAGACAGTCAATTGATGTATACGTCACTAGAAAGTGCCCTAAATTTAAATTTTACTTGTGTCTAACCGATTACTTCACCCATTAACCAATTACATTTTTCACCAATCAAATCAACAACAAATCGATTACTGTCTTGACGTGGAACGATTGACCGACCCATTCTCGTTTTACCACTAGCACCTGGTCGATCTATGGGCTAGGGATGCGAAAATATTGGTTTAAGGAAAATAATTTTGTACACCTGCATCGCAGTACATTTTTTTTTTTAAAAAAAACAAAAAAATTTAAATTTAACTTAAGTTTATAATGTATAATGATTTTTGATTTGTGTGCGTCCCGATTTAAATTCACATGCCTATATTCTGAATTCTTCTAACATTTTTTACTTTTCATCTGATTATGTACCTGCTGATTAAAGACGTTCTCAAACCTCATCCTTAATGAGATTAGCTAATGATCACAATAGTATTCGGCTGTAATTATGCTTATATAAATTTTGTTGACAATTTGTATGTAAATAACGACGTAATTGAAGTTGTTATTTTCGATGCGATTAACTGGTGATTATACGATGCTCACTTATTGCGTTCTAAAGCGCCAAATTAATGGGTCAAAGTATGTCAAAAATGTGCTGGGAATTAAATTTTATTAATGGAATGTATTCTTAATTGATTAATCGAGCCTGTCATTAAGATAAGTAAGGTAGCTTATTAATGAAAGAAAAATTTTAAATAGTAAAAAATGAACAATGAGTTTACTATTTCAGTCAAAATGCTTTTTGCACTGAACTTGTCAAAACTTTATAAATATTAAAGTGAGTAAAGTATTACTCAAGTGTTTTCATACTTTTTATTATGTATTTTATCATCGGCACATTTTTTTGTATCCCATTTGATACCAAATTCGTATAAAGTGACTTTTAAATTCGTACAAAGTGATTTTCAAATTCGTACAAAAGGACAATGTAATTTTAGATTAATTAAATCGCTATATCTTGTGCTTTGGTGGTTCAATTTGATTGATTTTGATACCTCCTACTGAGATGATTCGAATGGTACCAAAATTATCAAAATTGGCTAACCGGATCATGAGTTATTGTGCTTTAATTAATCTAAATTACGTTGTCTTTTTGTACGAATTTGAAAGTCACTTTGTACGAATTTAAAAGTCACTTTGTACGAATTTGGTGTCAAAGGGATAAAATCTTCGAAAGAATGATTTATATTAGAAAATCATAATAATAGTAACTTTTTAGCATATCTCGATAATACCATCATTCATGTTATCGACTTTTATCCAAAATGTTATTATGACAGTGGCTAAAATTACGCTATAATACTTGTACACTCGCATCTAGACAGATGCTTGAGAATACCCTAAATATAATCAATCAAAATAAAGGTTGCAATTGATACTTATGCGGTTCTTATTGCTCCTCTATTTATCAAGTTACATTGTCAAAAATTGATAAAAAAAAATAAAAGAATAAAGAAACCGTTCAACAAGTAATGGATGTTGGTGTTATTTACCAAATGAAGAAATTATAGATGGAAATGTTAAAATTTTGTCATATTAGTAAAGAAGAAATGATATGCATCTACAATTTTTTTCCAGCTTTCTCATGCCTTTTATTTTCCACGAAAACTTTTAAGAAATAAAATAGTAATTCGTTGACGTCGTTAATAAAAGTTTGCTTGAGCAATTTTCTGTTAGAGATAAAGAGATGGTTTGGTCTAAAATAGTGATGTCGACTATATTCATGATAAAACATGATAAAAATGTAAACTATCAACGTGTTTGGTTAATACTATTTATATTTTTGAGGCTTAGACTAAAAACATGAAAACCATCAATATATAAACTGTTAAACGCTATACACATGCGATAAAACAATGAAATAAGAAACTGAAAAGTTTATTTAGTATATTTACAATGAAATAGGAAGCTAAAAATTTATTTAAGCAAATTTAATAAATATTAGTATTTAACGTTTATTGTATGATACATTTAAATGCCAATTACTATCATTATAAAATCCTTAAGAACTCATCAACAATATTTGACTTTTCAGAGCTTTTTTCGTAAACTTGCTTGTTTTGATTTGTGACGTTTGGTTTTTTGTATTTGAAGTTCTTTGATAATTATTATTTCAATTATTATTTCAATTATGGATTTTAACTTGTCAATATTTTTGTATGTCTTCTGGACATTTGGAACATTTATTTGCTAAATGTGATTCAATTATGGTTGGTATTCCTCTTTACCAATGCTTAGGACAATATATGCATCGGACAGAATAGTATTTTTCAAGTATTTTTCATTAATATTGTAGACATCCCATACTTTTTTACGTGGCCGACCATCAGAATTAGATTATTAGTTGAAGTTAGTAATACGCAAATCATTGTCAATGTTATTTGACATAATACGATAGTTTTGAATTTTTACATAATTTGATCATAGCGATAGTTTAATTTTAATCAATATTTTTAACTACAAATAAATCTGGTTATATCTTTTTTATTTCAACAATTTTAACTACGATTGCTACACACAATTTCATATATGAGCTACGCAAAAATTGAATGTCTCTAATCAATCCTAATTTAAATATCGATTTTGTATTTAAAAAAGAAGAATCAGGTTTAAAATTGAGGATCGATGCTAAACTCCATTAAAGATTAAATCAATTGTAATAATACAATTAAAGTTACAATATAAAGTTTTGGGAATATCTTTAAAGATTGAGGCAAAATTGCGATTTTTATTAAAAAATTATAATAATTGATTGTAGGTATTTTAAATAAAAAAATTATCATGATGTGAAATCATATTGAAATTATAAAAATTGCAAAATAAATTTCACCTAATCTATAGATATATTTACTTTCACAAGGAATGGACTCGTAAAATAAGACAAATATTCTGAAATATAAATTTCTGCGAAAAGTGTTAAACGAGCTAATTTTAATTATTTCACAGAATATGAATTGTTAAATATGCCAATTTTCAACGAATAGATTGATACAATTAAATTAGAAAAATTCCGAAAGGAAATGAATGAACACAAAATACGAGCAAGGTTGAGCATAAATTTCGAAAAATTAACCAAAATATGATATATTTGGTATAGTAATTTTATAGCGTTAGTATTATTCAGAGATAATAAATATGTGCATATAAAAATAAAGTTTAAATGTCCGATATTTTCCGAAATAAAAATTTCAAAAATAGTGATATAAATAAATTTACTGTTGAGAACATAAATCTCAAAACAGATGTCTAACACGGCCAGCAGCCACCTCCTGACCCTGGGTTTCCTCCATCATCTCTAAGAACATTTTCTGGTTCAGAAACGGGAGCGGCAATAGCTGAATAAATAGCTAAAACGAGAACCAAAGTAATAGTGGATAACAAATACGAAGATTTCAATTGCATTGGGAAAATTTTTTTTGGAAACGTTTAATAGTGAATTTTTGTTTATGGATTTAACATTAGCAGAAAAATTTCGAATGCTATTTATACCTTCTATAATTCTTAGGATAAAGTAATGAACCATTTATACGCATATTTTTAATTAAAATAAGGAAAGAAGCCATGCACATGATCATAAGATTCGTGGATATGTAAAATATTCACTTTAATAAGCTGTTCAGATATGAATCCTGACACATGAAACCACGAAATTTAATTGTAAACTTTGGATTTTCGGAATTCTCCAGAATACATAATTTGCAAATATTGAATAATTTACATTTAATTGCATATTTATTTGAATTAAAATAAGGAAAGAGACTATGAACATAGTCTTTAACATTTGTGAAGGAGCAATTTTTGTTAAAATATTCATTCTAAAAAACTGTTCAGATCTGAATACTGACACATGAAATCGTGAAATTTGATTATAAATTTCGGGACAATAGTTAACCAGAGTTCTCCAGAATTAGCACATACCGGCACAATTTCACATGAGTTTACTTGGAATAAGCGTTCATACATACCTAACGAATTAATAAATTTGTAGATCCCCAGTTATTGTTATATAAGGGCTCTCATATAACCGGTGATCTACCGGGCTATTTCCCCAGTTTACCGAGGAAATAAATAGAATTTATATGTATAAGGCTACCATCTCGTGGGCGTATTTTGAAAATCGGGTCCTTCAAAAATAACTTATATGGTCTCGAATTACGCCCGAATTTCTAATTGGCACACAATTTATTGTTGCAATATATGATATACATTCGATATTTCATTAAAATAAAAAAAAAACGGGAGTCATATAAGACTTATTTAATATTATATGTAGATTTATTCTCCAAACTATATGTATTTGTGCTGCATTGGATTTAGAATATCTTCTCTTATTTCGAAATAACTCACATGGGCGAATTCGAAATAACGAGCAGGTGGGCGTTATTTCATGTTTATAAGTAAGTACCATTCTATAAATAAAATGTGCTTCCCCGACAATGTGTATTTATGGAGAATTAACCGTAGTTACTAAACTTTAAAGTAGTTCAAACGAGATCTACATTACTAACGAGTTTATAAATATTACTGAATGAATTCATATAATATAGCGTGTAAAGTCGAAAATTTTATTATATGATTATCTTAATTTTTGCATATCTTTCCTAATTTATACTACTTGACTGACATTTTTTATAAAAACAAAATGCTTAATAAAGTGCCTTTATATCGTGAAAATTCGAATTTAATGGTACAAATTAATGCCGCGGGTAAAATTTTTTTTTTCAAAATCTGAACATTTCGCTCAATGAAAACTTCAAGTTCGTCCAATAAATAATATTTCTTATTTTGAATTACTGAATTTATTTTGCCTCAAACCATTGATCGAACTTTTAATAGAGTATCGAAAATTTTTGAGACTTTTTGTTAACTGCATTCATGTACTTATTAAAGTAGTTTATAGTATAAAATTCTACATACCTTTTGATGTTTGAATTACTTTTATTAATTACTTTAATTAGTCAATTTTTCAGCACATTTAAGTTTCTAATTTAAAGCATATTATCTTTACAATAATGTAAATTTATAATACCGTATAAGCGCGTAATAACGCACATGGGCGTTATTTCGAAATTTCGATTTTTTTTAAAAATGCCATATTTGACTCAAAATAACGCCCATGCGTGTCTCAAAATAACGCGCCCCTCTATATGTACCATATTATCATTCAAAAAAGTAGTTGAAAATTTTTTCAAAATTAGCATAATGATTCGAATTATCGCGCATGCGCGTCCCGAAATAACGCGCCCCTGCGCGTTATTACGCTATTGTTATGAAACCACGATCATAACATGCTTAAATTGAAATTTTACTAAGCAAATCAACACTTGCGTATTAAAATAATTATTCATAATGTAAATTTATATTAAAATTTTAGCTACTTTTCTTAACTTTTATTTTATTTATTTTATAATAACAGTGAAAGTATTTAATATGACCTTTATAAAATTTTGATCATTTAATATCTTATTAAAAATTTGATCAAGCACTTTATCCTCTGGGCTTTCTTAACTGGGTTTTATTTTTTTAATTTGTTTAGTTTTTCGCTTTTTAATCTGTTGAGATGTTTACCCAACTATTAACTAGTTTATAAATTGAATGATTTTAAAAAGAAATCATTTTAAAATTTTTAAACCTATGTAAATACACCTTTTTTTTTTGTATTTAATTAGATAAAAATATTTTATAATTTATCTAAACAACTGGTGGGTCAAAAAGAACTTTATACATATGTAGAAGAAATATTTTATCTAATCAATAAACATTATTTTGTAACTTAGCTGTTAACTAGTGATTGTACTCGGGTCAAGTATTACTCGGGTAATCGTATAACCGGATAATAACTACGGCTACTCGGGTAAGCATACCCGGAATTACCCGGGTGGATATACCCAAGTAATACCCAAGTAATACTCGGGTAGATAAACCCAAGTATTACTTGAGTAAGCATACCCAGTTAATACTCAGATAAGGGTACTTTTATTTGAGCAAATTATTTAATTTCCAAGTATAAATATAAACTTTTGGCTTTAAATATTGCCTTTGTTTTTCTTTCCTTTGATTCTTTAAATATGAACTACAATTCTTGAATGTGTGCCAGGTTGATGGCGCATAATCTCTTTTATTTCAGTATATACAATGCATTCATAGAATTTCTTTTTCAACGAAAACTTTCACCATGTGTTTCATCAACTGCCCGTACTTTGAATGTTTTCTATATTTCTTTTATGTAGCAGAAATAATATAATTTTTAAAATTTTTAAATCTTTCATTATAAAAAAGTACCATTATAAAGGGAGTTGACCATACTTAATTTGTAGATAGAGTATATTACAATGATTTCGGAAGTATGCAAAAGTGAAACATCATTAAGAATACTTGCCGGTTAACCGGGTAACATTTTTTTGACCGAGTACAATCACTACTGTTAACATCGTGTCATCTCAATTTATGTTAATTATTTCGCGGCTGATGCTGAAATTTGGAAATATTTTTATATGAAATTTTAAAATATTTTTGACATAGGTGGATTTTGGCAGGGCTTATATTTTTAAACCGAGCCCACAAATTTCAGCATCATACAATTATTAATTGACATGTGTCATTGTAAATTTAGTAAGAACGTAATATAAATCCAAAATAGCGAGTAGCAAAGCTTAAGTAGGTGCTTGACATACGACGCTCTATTATAATATAGAATTAAGGATGACAAAAATCATGATTTAAATCGATTTTTATGATTTAAAACCGATTTACAAAAGCATTTTATTTTTATTACTACTATATTTAAGAACCATTGCCATTGCGATTAAAAATATATTTCTGTCTTCGAAATATATTACGTAATAAAAGTTTTAAATCATCTCTAAAATTGATTTAAATAAAAAATCAGTGATTTATAACATTGTGCTTTAAATTATGTGCCATCCCTATATCGAATAGATTTAATATAATTTACTTAACGGGAATTTTCATAATAGGGGTTTCAGACCTAAAGTTAGGTCTCTGATTTCGAATTAAATCGGTGACGTATTAATTTTGTTATCAGCGATCTATAAATCTTATTTATTTTTATTTGCAAGCTTATTTATATAATAAGGTATAATATACATCATCAAAAAGTTTGGTTATTTTATCTCTGGATAACTCCTTTTTCAGTTTCTGATTTCAAAATTTCAAAACAAAAATAGACTTTTCAAACACCCACTTATTTTCAAAATAAGTAAACTTTGAAACCCCAATTAACTAATTTCGGAAATAATTAGGGACTTAAAAAATTGAATTTGTGATTATGTCTAGATACACCTATTTCATGAAATAAAGTTTAAATTCATTATCACATTATAACCGTAATACTGAACCAACCTAGCGTCACCCAAAAAATCAGGATTTAAAAAATTAAACATCGGATCGGTACACAGATAATAATCGATTGCAACCATTGACCGTTGCAAATTTTTTAATATATCTTTTTTTTTTTTAATAAATCTCGTATATAGCATTATTTAATTCTTGGATAAACCAAATTTAGCATTTATAATAATTACA
>CAJVPY010004758.1:0-12223 GCA_910591965.1 Dentiscutata erythropus | reverse complement strand
AAATTGGTCTAGTAGATCATGAGATATAAGTATTTTTATCTTTGCGATTATATGCTTTTTTCTTTATTCAAAACTTTAAACATGTTCATGAACTTTGAACCTAGGTTCAATAGGAACACTAAGAATATCTGTATATAGTCATTAATATGAATAGTGCTTGCTATTGCTTTTTCTTTCTTATACCCAAGCTTATTGTTAGAAATTAACAAATAGATTAATACAGTATTTATACAAAAAGTTTCTGCAAACAATTTGCATCTTCTGAACATATTCTGGTATTTTTAAGATATAATTTTTTTTAGATTACTATTGGTATTAGTAAGAATATAATCACTAAAAATATTCAAAAAAGTTAGTGTTTGGTTTATATAAAGAATATTTACAAATTTTCTTTCTTTTTCAAATCCAAGTTTGCAATTATTTTAGATTTTTAAAAAAGTCAAAGTTGTATTTGCAACCAGAGCCCTTAATTAGAAAAATTAAATAAATGCAAATTTGCAAAATCTGTATGTTTGCAGATTTTTGAAGAATTGTTATAAAAAATCTACAAAATTTTTTAGAATTTGAAGTTTTGCACAAAATTGTATCTAATTACTGCATTTATAATATCAAATTTGAAGTTTTACACATGACTTTCATTTGATTTATTATTTAACTTTTTTGCAAATTTGACAGAATTGCAATAGAAAAAATTTCCTAATGTTGCTAGTACTCTCCTTCAAGTTAAATACCTGAAAGATGCAAGGATCTTAATTTGTAATTATTAGTAAGAGTTTCTGCTAATTATTATCTATCTTTCAAGCCCAAATTATTATTAGAGAGGTTTAAATATTCTAAAGTGATATTTCTATTATTAAGAACTTTAAAAAAATTTACTACTTTCAACAGTAAGATTATTATTTAAATATTTAACAAGATTAGAGTATTGTTTGTACTAAGAGCATTTGTAATCTCTTTTCTTTTTCATCTTCAAGTTGATTATTCAAAAGGTATAATGATTTTAAAGTAAAATTTTCTCTAAGAGTTTTAGCTAATATCTTTTTTCTTTGGAATTAAAGTAATTGTTTACAATCTTTAAGGAAATTAAAATGCTATTTTAACAAAGAGTATCAGAAAGCAAACTTCTTAATTCATATTTATAGCTATAATTATATTGTACTCCATCCAGATCTAAATATTTTAATCTACCATGAATTCTCCATGACATGGTGATCTGCGACAGTTCACCTTTTTAAAAACAGCTATAACTTCAATAGATATCGCTATTTTATATAAAGATATTAATTGACTCAACTGGCTTATATATATTATAATAAAAACCGATTTATTAATAAAGCAATTAACATCTTAAATAAATTAAAACAAAAATACTATATCTCTAAATATCATATGCAAAATTTTAACAAATCAAAATTTGCAAATATAAATCATATATATTTGAATATCAATTTCAAATGTTCGCCTATAATTTATAAATTTATAAATTTATATATATCCTTAGCCTAAGAAAATAACAGCATAGAAATATCATTCAGCATTTTGATCTTAATCTAATTACGTACCTATGTAATGAACGAGCACCTTGCTTTCGAGCCAATTTGGCAGTTGTAAAGATTTCGATCTCTTATGATGATATATCAGCAATTCTCGTAATTTGATATCATCGTAGCTATTAAAGAATATCGCCTTCGTGGATACCATGAATTTCAGTATCGCTATCGTAGGATAATCCACCATCGGAGGGATTTGAATATTGATCAGCCGTGCATGAGACATATTCAGAGTTCTTATGAGGTGTATTGTTGAGATCTGTTACATCTAATATTAAAAATAATATGAAATTAGTGTGAAATTAATAGATTCAATTATTTAATCAATTTGAAAAAAAATTTCACCTAAAGGAGACTTTAATTGTAGTGCGCTTGTTCGTGTAGCCATTTTTGGATATGTTTTACGCTTTAGGATTGCTAAACAGAAAACCTTGTTATATTTAAAAAATATAGTGTTGTTAGATGGCTTTTACTGATTTTTGTTAGTGAAACGTTACATTCTCAAAAAGTACTTTTAAGTTGTATAAATAATTGATTTACATCAGCCAATCTGTCTATGAACAGGCAAGTCTATTATCAACCAATCAAAATCGTCAAAGTAAGCAAATAAAAATAAACCCACCTATACTATTTTATTATAAACCAACCCTAAAATCCTAGTCAAAAAGCCTAAAAAAAAATTCAAAATCGTCACGATCATCCGATTTCATCCATGACACATCATATTTACGTTCAAGAAAGTTTATGTATTAAAAATTTTAATCTATTCTTCCTCCCATTTTATTAATTGATTTGGAGCGTAGCGGAGGATCCTTAATTTCTCTGTATTTAATGATACAAAAATTACGTTTTTGACGCACTTCTCTCCCAACACTATGAAGATCATATCAGAAAACTTTTTATCTGCATATTCACGCGTTTGTGTAATGAGATTATTATATGATCTACGTAACAATGCATCTTCCCCATGCCATGCCCGATTTAGATATTGATAAATTATTACAAATATAGTCATGGGATCTCCTACCAAATAATTGAATTATGAATGTCCACACATTTTTTGTGACGGGCTTCCACACATTGACAAAATTGTGATGTTAGCTAAATAAGCTGTCTTGCAAACTTTATATGGTATTATAATGCGTGAATTATTAGTATTTATAAAAGTAAAGAGTGGTTTTAGGATAACAGATAATGTCTAACGTTTGCCCACATATACTACATAATAGGTCAAAAATCATGTATATAGTTTTGATACAGGTTAAACCATTTATATGTATCTTCAAGATAGTTACACATAGTAAATTATACTCTTCGGTTTCAATTCCGTATCGACCATACTTTTTCACCAATATGGAAAGACCACTTGTTTACTATTCTGAAATTTATCAGCGTAATACTTTAATTGAGTGCTTTAGACAAGTATTTACATTTCATACTAAAATTTATACTTTTTTCAATGTATAAATATAAAAGCCATATTTGTCGCTTAAATTCCATAATTCAAAGAAGGAACTTGACCCAAATTTGCAATGTTTTCTTGAATTTTTTTATTTCATGGGAATTAGTACAGAAAAAAACCGCATATAAGTTATTAAAGGATGCAGCAAAAAGTAATGTAATAGCAATTTCTATCTTGGCGAATGTTTTGGGTGTGGGTATGGTGTCGAAAAAATCCAGAAAAAGCTATAAGATTATATAAAAAATCAAAACATGAATGTACAAGATCAATAGATACTTTAGGGATCTATTATTTGAATAAGTAGTTGCCAAAAATGACGAACACGAAGCCATCAAATATTTTAAAATTTCGTATGAAATGGGATGCATGTCTGCGCGTAATAATTTAGGCACATTTCATTATAAAAGTACTGTATTTAAATATTATAAAGAATCCACAAAACATGACATTCTACTTGGGCAATATAACTTTGCAACACTAAATAAAAATGAAACTAGAACAACGAGAAATTCAAAATTAGCAAAATTTGGTATCAAAAAAGCAATGGAAAACGGGAATGAAGAAGCCGCAAAAATATTAAATGTGTTGTCAAGGTCAAACAGGCTAGTTAAAAAGAGAGCTCACCATACGGGATATGCTCCAAATATCATAAAGAGAGATATTATGGAAATTGCGAAGCAAAGCAAAGCAAGCCTGAAAATAATCTGTGCCAAAGACTAATTAATTTATTTCTAATAGAAACAAAACTATTGATGAATTTATTAGATATACTCGGGTCTCTGAACACGCACTCCGTAAGAAACTACATATGATCACCTCACCAATATCAAGTACATTGAAATATATGAAGCAACATTGTTAAATGGGTGTGGACGTCTTGGTAAAAAATGCGAATTATCTGTGGATCTGAAAAACATTAACGCATACAAATATCGACACTGAATTCTTAAAAGAGGTAATTATTTAATTTATAAACAAATCTGGACGTGTCAACAAATTTGAATTTTTATCTAATAATAACTTTAGTTAAAAACACACCACAAATGTTCATCGAGGCTGGATTTGCTTCAACCGTATGACATCACTCGAAATCCTGAAGTGAATTATAGGAATATGTTTTTACTGGGAGTCTGCATCAATTTTTAATGAACAAGGTGGTTTCGAAAAATTTATTGATAGCGTAGGAAGAATTGCTCGTGGACTTGCAAAATTACATAAATTTGGGCTGGTTCACCGTGACCTTCACAGTGGAAATATTTTGCTACTTTCTGCTTCGTATGTGTCAGTGATTGATTTCGGATTATGTCTTCCCACAAACGAGCCACTAAGCGAAATAAACGATGTAATGCTGTATATCGCATATGAAATGCTGCTAGGTAAATCATATACAAAAAGTTCCGATATATACAGCATTGGGATGTTAATGTGGGAACATGCAACTAGAATGTTGCCTTTTTATGACCGCGCACATGATACCTCTCTCGCAATTGATATTGTGAAGGTCTTCGTCCTGAAGCTGCAGACTACATGCCACAGTATTATGCTAACTTGATGAAATAATATTGGTATTCAGATTCCTTGAAATGTCCTATTGCAGATCAACTGGTAGAAATAATTTCTAGTTGGAAAATTATTCAGAAAGGCATATCTAACTACTGCTTTGAAGCATTCCATGATGAATGGAATTCTGTATTCAAAGAATCTGATCGTAAAATGTTAGATGCCATGAAGAAATTAGATATAAAAAAAAAATCATACCATCCGGATGCAGTCTATACAAGCAGATCCTTAAGCTCTAACCCGAAATCTACATATGGAATTTAATACTCCAAATTCTGTTTACGGACAGTATTATTTGCATGTTTTTTTAACCTTAATTCTGGGAACTCTTTGCAAACTATTTCACAAACCAATCAATCTTAATTTCTGGAAAAATAGTGAGTTATTTTTATTGATTAAATTCACAAAAATCATTTATTTCTATTGTAACTATTAAATATTAGGGTAGACTTTCTTTGAAATACCATTTCGGTATGCAATTTTTTTATTTACGGGAATTTACATCTGAAAGAAAACTCAAAATTCTTCAATCATATACAAGTTATAAATCAACCTCAAGATACTTTTGGAAGAGACATGCTATTTTACAAGACTTCGACTATCTTAACGACTCGAAAATAAATTCTAAAAACAATACTGTACATTTGATTCTAGAATTTCTTGCAACCCGGAAAACGAAGATTGAATAATTTACAGATTTACTATTCCAAGCTTGAGTTGGTTTGTATCAGAATTATTGTGATTTATATTGTAAGTTATAAAAAAATTTAATTGCTATCCCAGTTATCACAGTATGTGGTTGAGTTGGTTTGCATCAGAATTATTATAACTTCTACTGGGAAAATTCTGCCACAGAACTTATTCGTCATTCTGATAACACAGTATAAGTTAAATCAAGTTTGCATTGGAATTATCATAATGTATTTATAGTTGTGTTAGTTTTATTTTATTTTTATTATGACTTAATTTACTGTAAAAAAATTCCGTTAAAGAATTTACTATTCTGATAACCATAGTGTTGTATCAGAATTATATGATTTTTTTGTAGTTAAGTTAGTTTGTATTGAAAACATTGTGTTTTCTATTTGGAGTTATTATAGTTATTGCAAAAAAATTAAGAGCTACTTGCTATTCTGGTAACCACAGTACTGTATATAAGGTTGTGCTAATTTGAATCAGAATTATCATGATTATTACCATAGAAAAAACTTTTACAGAACTTTTCCACTGTGCACAATATGTGAATGAAATTAATTAAGTTGTATAAGAATTATCATAAGTTCTATTTATGATAATTAAAGTTGAGTGAGTTAGTTTGTATTGAAATTATCATGATATCTATTGAAAAAAATTCTGTTATAGAGCTTACTTGCTATTACCATAACATGGTTAAAATTGAGTTAGTCTGCATTGGAATTATCATGATTTCTATGTAGTTGAGTTAGTTAGTATGTGATTTTTATCATGTTGATACTGTAAAAAAAAATACAAAACTTATAATTAAAATTGTTATTTTATATTAGAAAAAACACATGATCACAGATGGTTTTTATTTTAACATATATAATAAAAATTATTTGATCCCCAGGTTAAAATCGAAAAAAAATTATCTAATAACAAATTGTTAATTTGACTTTATATTCTTACTGAAACATTTTTCAAGTTCTCACTGTTCACAAAAACTTTTTAATACTCTCGATATAGAAAAATTAAATTTGTATAATATATCAAAAAAATTCTTTTAACATTCTCAGATAGAGAACATATTTTAATAAATTATGGTTTAAAAATTTGAATTAGTATTCTCAGAGAACAGACTGATCATCGTACAGATTTACAGACAGATCTCTTTATAGTAAACTCTAACTAACTACATGATAGCAAATTCTCGTGTTTATCTACTAATTATTGCAGTAACACATAGTATGTATTGGAATTGTAGGCACGATATCTATTATAACTTATAATAAAAGGTTTTATTACAAAAATTACAAATTATTATGGTTATACACAGTATGTGGATATAGATAAGTTGGTTTGTGTTGGAATTACAGTTGTAAATTCTATCATGATTTATAAAAAAAATTTTATGAAACTTGCCATCATGATGTTGGAATCCTACAATATTATGATATTATATGGTTAAAATTTAGTTAGTTTGTATTGGAATTACAGTTATGAATTTTATCAAAATTACTTACAGAACTTACCATTGCGATGATACACAATACAACAATATGTGGTTGAGTCAGAATTAATAGTAAAATTAAAATATTTTGTTACAAGACTTTCTATTGTGGTAATACACAATATGCGATTAAAGTTGAGTTAGTTTGTATTGGAATTGGCAGTCATAATTTCTATAAGATTACTTTAATTTGTATTAGAATCTAATAGTCGTGATTTCTTGATTACTGTAAGAATTGTTACAAGACCGACTAGCTGTAGCAACACACAATTCATGATTTAGTAAGTTTGTATTGGCAAAAACAGATGATTTTGTTACAAAACTTATAGCTGTAGTTATACACTGTATGTGGTTAATGTCGTGTTTGTAATGGAATTAAAGGCATGATTTTTATCATGGTTTACTGTAAAAATTTTATTACAAAACTTGTGCCATTGTATGTAAGTCAGTTTGTATTGAAATTAATAGTCATGATTTCAATCGTAATTTACTATAAAAATTTTGTTACAATAATAATAGTCATGATTTCTATCATAATTTACTATAAAATTTTGTTACAAAAATTACTCGCTATTGTGCTAATTATTTTGCTACTTTTTTTCCATAAATTTACAGAATTACCCAATAGGGCCGGTAGGGAAAAAAAACCGATTCTATGTTATATAAAACGGTAAATTAACTTTGCACGGCCTTAGATACGAACATGAACCACATTAGATTAATCATTTTACAGTAGATTAATTATTTTACAGTAGATTAACTATATTTTACAGTAGATTAAATATTTTACCGTAGATTAACTATTTTACAGTAGATCAACTATTTTACAGTAGATTAACTATTTTACAGTAGATTAATAAAAAAAAAAATCGACCTACTGATCAGAATTTAGATAACCAGATTATGCAAAACGAAAAATCAACTTGTGTGGTCTTACAGTAAATCAAATATAAATTACATAATTTCAATACAAACTAACTCATGATATATAATACAGTAAAGCTAGGGCTAATGTCAGGATGAAATTTATAAGAATTCATCTAAGAATGCACAACCTTTGTTACTATTTATGAATAGGCTTGTGTAAAATAATTCTTTATATAGTAATATTAAAGACATTTACAATTAGATCTTTTCCTTTTATGAAGAAATCTCGTTGACAAAAAAAAACGTTATTTTTAATTATATTATGTATAATAAATTATCGGTTAATAGACGCATATGGCTGCTAAAAATATCGATTATATCTAAATTTTTATTCGCAGCCTCACATAATAATGAGATATAACCTGAATTACAAAACCTTCAATCACGAATAAATATTGTCACGAGGTAAAATGTCATCATTTACAACCAAGTTTATAATTTATCTCTAAGGTAGATAATTTATCGTTATGAAGTTCTTCGGCCGATAAGAGGATGAACAACTATACAATAAGGTGAATTCTGTTTGCGCCTCATAAGTCCTTTAAGAAGGGGCACATAAGCTCACTAACTAGATAATAATTTCCCTTATATTATATGACCCAAATCACGCCTCTGGTGAGTTGCCTTATATCATAAAGTCTTAGTACATAAAAAAACAAGCATTCGAATCATCATTCGGCAGCATATGATGTGATGCTCGTTATGTGAAAAATAAACAGTATATGACAAATAGGGTCAGCGGGCCAATCAGATCTAAGATTTTGCGGTGTATAACCATATACTATGTGATAGTATACATAATTTTGATTTGCATACATACATAGTAAATCGAACATTGTCCCAAGATATGTCTTAGAAATTGTTAATGCGTAAAAGGTAATTTTATAGGCAAAATTTTGAGTTATCTGCAGTTTTTTATTTTTTTTTTTAAAAAAAACGTCGATCATTAGAAGAGATCTGGTTGGAGCTTATTTTACGATCTCAGGTTCAAAAGAGAAAAATTAATATTCTAAATTAACTAATCGCATAAAGATAGATGTTTAGGGTTGAAAAAAATTAAAATTTCTAAATTAACTAAGCGCATAAAGATAGATGTTTAGGGTTGGGATCTTGGTGTTAGCTATAGCATTATATGATGCTTAATTATGTAAGATTCGTTCCTATCATTTTTTAATTAGTACACCAATGTTGATTTAAACTTTAAAGATAAATGTTTAGGGTTGAGAAAAATTAAAATTTCTAAATTAACTAAGTGCATAAAGATAGATGTTTAGGGTTGGGATATTAGTGTTAGAGCCTATAGCATTATATTGATGCTTAATTATGTAAGATTCGTTCCTATCATTTTTTTAATTAGTACACCAAGGTTGATTTAAGCATTGGTTCAGTAATTTCGCTTTCTTTCTTTTTTCTTTCGCATGTGATAAGATTCTATGTCGGGTTGATCTGGAATTAAGACCCTAGCGTCACTAACTTAAAAAATTTTCTGTTGAATTAGGATTAGTATTTGATATTAATTTGGATTAGAAAGAATTTTAATAATACCAAAATTTCGTAAGGAAAACTTTTTGTTAGTGCACAGAAGGCAGTTTCTTAAGTAAAATGTTGAGTTATAGTCGGTTTTTTTGCGATTTTTTTCTTTGTTATACCCTGATCTTCTGATCTTTGTGTGGTTATCCGGAATAGGAATAGGCCATTTCCTATTATAGTAGTTTAATAACTCGCAAAAATGACTTTTCTGGGAGGATGACTTTTTCTGGGAGGATTTAAATAGGTGTTTAATGTAAATAATTCTCTTATCATCTCTTCTTGTCTTTATAAGAGTCGATTAAAAACCTATAATCTACACGAAAATATAATCCGATCAAAATGGTATTCCCACATGATATACTCTTTGAAATGTTTAACCACTTATATCATGATTATAGAACCCTATTTCGATGCCTTCTTGTTAATCGCGAGTGGTGTGAACTCGCAGTCAAAATCCTCTGGAGTAACCCAAATCTGGAGCATCTTAAAACAATTTATACATTATTATTAAATTTAAACGAACATGAAAGGGAAATGATCGGCCCCAGTGATATTATCCCTGAAGATGCTCCAGATTTAATGTTTGACTATAGAAGCTTCATCTTAACAGTGTCAAGCGACAAATTAGTTGAAGGTATTAATAATTGGCTTGAACACGTTGGAAAAAATAGAATCAATTCATCTTCCATAATAATTCCAATGTTATTAATGTTTTTAAGAGAAGGAAATAGGCTAAAATATTTATATTTGGATGGTGTCCAATATAATCGTAGCCATAAATGCGAATTGAAAGGTTTGCTTTCCGATGCTCTCTGTCATAATAATACCTTAATTTCCTTAAGTCTGGTAAACCATCACTTTGATTCAAGAGAAGGAATAGCATTAGCTGAAACTCTTGGAATAAATTCCAATTTAAAATGTTTATTTCTTTCGAATAACAAACTTGGAGATGAAGGAGGAATAGAGATTGCAAATGCTCTTAGCATAAATAATGCTCTGACCTCATTATATATTCTAAATAATAATCTTACTGTCGAAACTAGTAAATCTTTTTCTGCAGTTCTTAGTAACTTGAATACTAGCTTAGAATATTTAGATCTCTCTAATAATAATTTGGGCTCGGAAGGTGGACAGGCATTAGCAGAAGCTCTTACAATCAATTGCAATTTGAGATCCTTGCAACTTTCAGGAAATCAACTTGACTATGAAGGAGGGAAATCATTAGCAAGGGCTCTGATTGAAAATACGAATTTGACTTCCCTGAAAATTCGAAATAATAGAAATATTGGACCTGAAGGAGGAAGGGAATTGGCAAATGTTTTATATACGAATCAATCACTTACTTCATTGGACATTTCCGGTGATTTCATTCTAACCGAAGGAGCAATAGCATTATCCGATGCTCTTACCGGAAATTATTTTTTAACTACGTTGAACCTTCGTAAAAATAGAATCGAACTTAATGGAATAAAAGCATTAACGGAGGTCCTTAAAATAAATAACACTTTAACTATATTGGACCTTTCCGATAATAAAATTCCTTCTGAAGGGATTAAAGCATTAGCAGAAGCTCTTTACATAAACAACGGGTTAGAAAAATTGTATATTGAAAACACTGGAATGTGTTTGGAGGATGGGAAGTTATTTGCAGGAGCTCTTTGTATAAACGATACATTGACTTATCTGTCAATTTCCAACAATAAGCTTGGGCACGAGGGAGGAAAAGCAATAGCAAGTGCTCTTTATTTTAACGATTCCTTAATTCATTTAAACATTTCTTATAATAAGATAACAGATAGAATTGGAAATGCATTTGCAAATGCTCTTTTTAGTAACACGACATTGAGCTTCTTGGATATTTCCTCTAATAATATTTGTGCCGATACAATTATAAATGAATTAAGAAGAGCGTATGACACAAAAACGGTAATGAATATAATTGTATAGTGATTTTATTATAATTATGAATTAAGAAGAGCGTATATAATTGTATAGTGATTTTATTATAATTATGATAAAATTAATAAAAAATCTAGTTAGTGCTTTAATAATTTGAAAAACATCTATGAAAATTATTTATAAAAAAAGGGTTATGAATATATTTATAAAAGTTTTCTGCAAAGTGCGGTAAGTTATTTATTACGGTTTGTAAAGTTCTGTGTCCCCATTAAAAATTAAAAAATTACGAGTTTATTATATTCAAATATTGGATAGTGAAGTGGTGGGGAAAAAGTAAACCCGGTGATTACTGATTATTTCTGATTTCTTAAAGTGAAAAGAAGTGTTTTTTTTTTTGATAATATTTAATGAGGATGCAGAATTTTGTAAACCGTAATAAAAAAATATACCGATTTGAATCCTGATTCCTTATGTATTTTTTTTTATAGATAGATTAAGCTTTGATATTACATAAAATAGAATACGTATATACTTAAAAAGTGCATTATAAAGAGGTAGTAAAGTAGTACGGTATGAGAGTACAAATATGTATAGACGTACGTTGAAAAAAATGAATTTTTCTGTATTTTAATACGTAAGCGATGTCAAAAAAAAACCAAAATAACTAACATTGCTTTTAAACACCAGATTCAATCCTTGAAAAATGTTATAATTGAGTCGTTAAACTATAAATTTACAAAGTTCGTTTCCTAATTTTTCTTATTCGATATTTTTTTTATACAGTTTATTTGCAAGTGAATTCAAGCACATTTAATATTTATTGAAATTATTTATTATACGTAAGTGAATAATTTAAACTACGGTATATATAGTATATTATATGTCATTTTGATTTATTGTCAATTTTATCAATTAAAATAACTCAGAACAAGATTAATAACTTAGAGCAAGATCTAATGTAATAGATTACTGATAATATTAATACATATTTATTCATAACAATAATAAGGTAATGTTCAAGTTGTGAATTTTATTGCGGTTTGCAAAAAAATGTGAAATTTGCAGATCAAAAAAAAAAAAGTAATCGATGATTTCTGATTCTGATTG
>CAJVPY010004757.1:0-12225 GCA_910591965.1 Dentiscutata erythropus | reverse complement strand
ATAATAAGAAACTAGTATAAACTAATAAAATACAATAATAATAACTATAAAAAAGAAAGAAAAAGAAAATTCTATTACAGTAGTAAGTTCTATATCAATTAATTTTTATATTATCGATTATTAGTTAAAATAAAGTTTGCATTGAATAGAAACAAATCTTCAAGTTTTTATATTGGATCAGCCTAGGCCCCCACTATGTCGCATCCGTGAAATTTTCGATTTCCAAATTCCTTATAATTTGTTAGACAAAATTTCAATTCTTTATTTTACACATAGTCTCTAGAAGATTCGGTAAGGTTTGGGAAATACATCTAGTATAATAGATAATATTTGTAAAGAAATACAAAGACAACAACAAAGACCTCTGATTAATTCCTTTGGTGTTTTAGCCAAATTATCTGTTTGAGATTTCTTTTCTTTTCCATCTTCATGATTACATTTATAGTTATCGCTTATGAATTTTTAATATCAAATCATGAGATTTCTGATGTCATTCAAATAATATATTATTTTTTTTTTAAAATTTGGCAATTCTGTCTTTATTGTATTAGGAGTGCGTAATCTAAATACATAGTTTTCGAACAAAAAGTTTGCAATAAACTCAATGCTTTCTTTCAACCCTTCTACTTTTCAAAAAGACTTACTCGGCTATTCGTAATGGTGCCCAAGTGCGATCTGCTATAGCAATAATTCACTCCTCTCCGGCATCTAACTTACTAGATAACTCTCTGAAAAAATCACTGAAAGCTTATTGCTAGCTTTGTTAAGATTGCCTTTTTCTTAATATTTTTCTTTTTTCAAAGAAGCATATAACAAAAAGGTGTAAGATAACAAAAAACACAAATAAAACGAAAGTAACAAAAACAAAAGAGAAAAAGAAAAAACAAAGAAGAATATAAAAAAGAAAACAAATATGAAAGGGAATATAAAAGAAAAAATTACAAAGAAAAGAAAACAAAAAGGACAGCAGAAAATTCTGTTTTTTTAGCACTATTATTACCCGTGCTAGGCTTGAAAAAATTATATAACAAATACGATATTTGTATATCTCTAGTGTAAAACTTTGTCTTATCAAATAAAATTTTCTGACTAAATCATCTGGACTCGCCAATCTTGGTATTACGTGAAGCAGCACGATCTATAAACAAAACAAACCAGATACGTGATCGCAGTCTGCCGGAACTGTTCAGATTTGGAAGGTGTAAACAATGCTGATCTTTTGGAAGGGGTAAGCTGTTTTGCCCACTTTTGTGAAAAATTTTGAAAGAGCGGCGAGGAGGTAGAAAAAAGAGACAAAACCACTTTGTTTTGTTTAATAAAAGAGTGTGTATTTCTTTACTTAACACATTAAATTCATAGGAAGGCACTAGTACTCTCTTTATTTTTTCAGGTAAGTGATAAACTCTGAGCTTATCGGCAAATAGCATATAAAAACTATTTCTAAACGACAAGTGCCCGGCCCCCATGGTGAGTAATAAACTCTAAGGAAGTTAGCAGGTAGCATATGAGAACTACCTCTAAATAACAACTGCCAAGTTACGGAGCTTAAGGACTACTTCCCAGACTGTTTCTACCTTTATAGACGCTTGTATTTTTTAAGAATTTTGGATTTTTGTGGAAAAAAAAGTAATCATCGGGAAGAGTTTTTTGCCAACAAATAATACATTATTGACTTTTTTTGTTTTATTGAAATAAATATTACTTTTTTATAAATGACTACACAATATTGCAATGTTTATTTTGAAAGGTTGATTATAACACTTTTCTAAGTGCACTTTCTTGAAGCTATAAAAAAAAAAAAAAAAAAGTGTATGTATAAGTATATTGAATAATTTTTTTGTGATTTATTTTTTTCCCAGCAATTCAAAAAAATCGAAAAAATATGTAAATAAGATTCATATAAACACATTCCTGAACCGACATGATGGGTAAATACTGTACCAGTTATTTACAATATATACTGATATATAATAATTACAATAAATTTATTGAGAAAAGGATCTTATTTATAACCACGTTATGAATAAGATATGATATATGTGAATAAAGTATGATATGCATAAGGTAAATTTAATCTGAGATCGTCACGCGATGGAACTCAAAATGGTCAAGCCGATCAAGCACATATCGAATTTAAGAACAATTAGACTGGTTCTCCCGTGTGTTTGTAAAATGTTATTACACAGAGAATTATCATAAGACTATGAGTTACTACAGTACTAAACTTTGAAAATAAAATAATGCAAGTATTGCATGCAGGAGATATGGGAGTAATATTTTTTATTTTTATTTATTTTTTATTATTTATTATTTAATTTATATAAGTTATATATAAACAAGTATATACTGAAATATATATAATACTTATTACTTTTCTTGCACGGGCCCTTTAGCACATGATAAATTAAGTTGCATTGACCAATTAAATTAAAGGATCAAAAATTAAAAGCATTGCATGACTTTGTTCTGTGGGATTGTCTTAACTATGGTATTCTCTTTCACGCGAGTATTTTCAAATTAGGCTTTTTTTTTTTTTGTTTTTGTTTGATTTTAGATCGATTACAGTATTAATTAATTCTTTTTTTTTTTTGCGTAACGACGACCTAAGACATTATTAGTTAGTAGGCAAGTTTTTTAATTGGATAGAGTCTCAAAAGAACGTTATCGTTATACGTACAGTAACATTAATTGATTTGATGGAAAATATCATATCAAATATCGAGAAAATATGTGCATACGTACATACTTATCATTATGTCAGTATGTTACTTGTTTATTCATAACAGATGCCTGATACAGTAATGGGATTGTTATCAAAAGAATATGATGCACGAAACTAATCTTGCACCAGTTCTTTTGATGTACACTACCTATTTCATTTCAAGTAATGACGAATTATTGACAAATTTAGGAACAATTACCAAAGTTAATTTAGTTAAAATTCGCATTTACCGGTATTATTTATTTATTTTTAATAAAAGAATATGCATGAACTCTTCGCTCGTACAAATCTTTTTAAGATCTAGTATCTAAATTTATTCATGTTAATCAAATTATTTGACACTGTATTATATTACTGTAATTATATGCTAATTTTATTTTTAATTCATACCGATTCCATTTTTGAGTTCATTGTATTTTTGATGATAGAATCCTTTTAGGAAAAAATTTGCCATTATAATTCTTAAAACATGATTAAGCACAATTCTTCTAACACAGATCACGATATGATCTTGTACTCAAGTTACGCGCGTGGAAACACAAAATAGTAAGGAACGCATTTTTCCATTGTCGATTGAGTATGTATGTTTAATGTGGGGTACGGAATTTGTTTATAATGTTTGTTGCGTTTGCTTAATATGCGATCATTGATTTTCTTTCCGGATAGTCTGTGATATAATATTCAAGGGGGGTGAATTAAATTAAAGAATCTGATAAAACAATTCTAATTTCTGATATATTTTTAACGTTTCACTTAATATTTCTTATAATATAATCTATATACTGTATATATACTGTATATATCTGGTATATATATATATATATATTTTTATAATATTTCCTATAATGGGTACTTCCATAATTATCCATAATAATTTCTTCGCGTAAACCGGTTAATCCTAATTTTTTATAATTCTTTATAATTCTTTTAGGATAACTTTTCTAGCTTTTCTTGAATATGCTTTTTCTTTAAAAGAATATAATGAATTAAACAAATTAATAATCTATTCCTAATTTATGTAATTTATGAAAAAAAAAAAAAAAATTAATAATTTAACAAATTATACGTACGTATTAAAATTTATTAATAAAATCTATTTACCGTTACAAGTTTTAAAAAATTTCGAATTTATTAGATTTAAAATTATTCAATATCGATATATCGATATTAGATTCATTGCCTAAACTATAAAAGGATTCATCGTTGTACCAATCCAGCAGTCACGCAGATCTTATCTCGTGATCAATCCCCCCTAAAATTAAGCAGAATGAATGTGAACTTATGAAATTTTTATCAAGTCGCGATCGTTCACTTCGCTGATCAAACTCGCCATCACTGTGTAAACTTATTTAAAAGATGGATTCCTACCCTTCTTTACCAAATATAAGCCAGCAACAACAGCAAGCTGGCTATAATAATAATTCGCTCGGCCTCCCTACAAATCCTACATTATTACAACAATCTCAATCGCAGCAGTATGCTAATTTCGCCCCTCAACATCCTGCCAACCAACGCGCGATGAACTCTGGAATCGTGCAGCAATCACAACAACAAGCGAATTATGGAACTACGAACAATCAAACCATGCAACAGCTTGGAGGGTTAGGTGCTGATAATAATTCGTCCCTTTCCAATCCGTACGTTTTTCAAAATCACCAGTCGTTACCAGTAACATCCTCCACCCCAATACCATCCATGTCAGCCATTAACAACTCTGTTTACGGTAATCAAGGTAATATCAATGGTATGGGTATGGATGTGTTTCGACCTGGTTTTAATCGAACTTTAGGAGGTCAAATGGTTGGGACTCCAAGACAAAATTTATTACCTTTACAACAACAACAACAACAACAACAGCAGCAGCAGCAGCAACATCAACAACATCAACAACACCAGCAACATCATCAACAACAACAATTACAAAATCAGCAACAATTAGCTGCTCAACGTCAGAGAGCTCAGATGCAACGACTAGCTCAACAAACTCAACAACAACAAATGATGCTTCAAATGAGAAGACCTGTTCAAAATACTGCGCCTTCACAGAATGTACATCGTCCTTCAAATAATCAAAAACAAACTAATGATTCTAATTCTAAAAAGCCTCAACAACCAATTGTTAAACCTTATGAACCTGCTCCTGATCTTACTCCTGTTCAAAAAGAATATTTGGAGCAATATGTTCGTCGTGATAATTTATATCAAAAAGCTTTAGATCTCCAACATAGAAGGCAAATGGCTATAATAAATGAAAAACGTAAAGAAATAGCCCAGGCTGAACAAAGATATCAATTTAGATCTAGTCCTTTCGTATTTGGTCCTGGCTATCAAGGTTATGGTAATGGTATAACCGGAACAAAGTTTCGTATTATTTATCCAAACGAAAGAAAAAGGCCTAAAAGAACAAAGGAATTTAAATTGTAAATTTTTCTTCAAATTTATTTATTATATATATATATATATTATATGTATTTGTTTATACGATCTAACAAATTTCATTTTTTCTTAGCACATTACAACAATTAAAAGATATCGCGCAAAAAGAAGATATATTAGTTCCGATAAGATTAGAAATTGATGGAGCTGATGGTTACAAATTACGAGATACTTTTACATGGAATATGAATGGTAGACGCCCTTTTATATATTACTTTGACTTTTTTATAAAAATAAAAAATTAGTTAAAGTTAAAATGATGATCATTTAACTTTATGGATTTATTTTGTGTGGTGAATATTATATTGACTGATCAGAAACGTTTATTACGCCTGAACATTTTGCGGAGGTTCTTTGTGATGATTTACATTTTCCTCCTTCACAATTTGCTCCGATAATTGTCAAACAAATACGCGATCAATTACAAGGTTATATCATTCATCCTCTTTCATCAACGGAGCCTCCTCAACCTACTTTAACTGCTGAGGTATTTTCGACTTTAAAAAATTCTACCGAAGACTCGATAGAGATCAAAGAGGAGATTGATGAATTTTCAATTTTCAATATGGATGGTAATACTGATGATCATGAAGAACTTCGAATTCTAATCAAGGCAAGCTTTATATATATATTATTAAATTCTTTATTATATATCAATTTAATGTTTATAAATTTATTTTCTTTAGATTGACGTGACTGTTGGTAATATATCGTTAGTGGATCAATTTGAATGGGACATTAATTGTCAAAAAAATGATCCGGAGATTTTTGCGGAAATTTTGACCACTGAATTAGGTCTCGGAGGTGAATTTAAGTATGCTAATAATCTTATTTTATTTTATTTTATTTTATTTTATTGTTGATAATTACACTTTAATATAATATGTTTTATTATTATTATTTTTATTATTATCTTTTTTTTTATTATTATTTTTTTTTTTATAATTAATTAGAACCGCAATAGCACATTCTATTCGGGAACAAATTCAAATATATGTAAAATCTTTAATACTGGTAGGCCATCCCTTTGATGGGTCATCTATACAAGACGATGATCTTCGGCAAAACTTTTTATCTCCAGTCACAAACATAATTCGAAGGGAGGATGCCGTTGAACAACATACTCCATTATTGGTAGAATTAACTGAAGCTGAAATTGATAAAATTGAAAAGGATAGAGAGAGAGATGCTAGGTTGAATACAATCTTATTTATCGTAAATTATGTAAATTTAATTATTATTATTTTTTTTTCTCACTAAACTCTTATTTTCATGTTTTCCATGTTAGGCGTAAGAGACGTCAAACTCGTGGTAGACGAGGTGTTATATTACCAGATCGTGAACCTCCAAAAACCCATCGTACACTTCTCCATAATACTACTTTAGTTCAAGATCCCGCTGATGAAAATGTCTTTTTAACGGTTCCTTCATCAGGCATGCCACCAGTTTTACGTAAAGCTAGTTCTATGGGATATGATAATTATACTGCAATATCTGAAAAGTCTTTAGCTCCTGGTAAAATGCGAGGAAGAGGACGTGCTACTGTTGGTGGTGCAAATATTGGTAGTAATTTGAGAGTTGGTACTCCGGTAAATACACAGGATTCTGATTCTAATACTCCAGAGGGTGCTAAAAAGCTTCATCGACGTGAGTTAGGTCCATATTTGGTTTCATTTTTATTATAACATGCTTTTAAATTCAACTGATATAAATAAATATCTCTTACAAGTATACGTTGTTAAAGATTATTTTGAATTAGATACTAACATTTTTTTTTTTTTCCTTTATATATTTATATGAATATATATATTTTACACACACAACACCTTATATATATCTTTTACAGGATTAACGAATAAAGATTTAGATGAATGGCATTGTAATGGTTGTGGATGTCCTTCAACATCAACGCCGCTTCTACGAAAAGGGCCTAATGGAGAGAAGGTATGAAAATTTCTTACTTTATTTACTTTATTTATCTTATTTATCTTATTTACTTTATTTATCTTATTTATATTATTTATTACTTCGAATTTTTCGAATTTTTCGAAATTTAAATTATCCTTTATTTTTTATTTTAGACTCTGTGTAATGCGTGCGGTAAGTCCGAGAGTACAATAAATGATCGGATTAATCTCGAAGATTTTACCGCGTAACTTGGCCACATTTCCTACGTCGATTAAATTTGTATGCCATTCACACACGTCGACCTTTTCCTAATCGTCAGGCCTCTACTTTCAAAAGAACAATTCACTACGGCCGAATCCCTTGAATTTAAATGATCTCGGAACAAATTCACCGTTTATGGAGAATAACCCTTCGTCCATCGATCTCTTTTCAAAAAAAGGTCCACAACATATTGAGAGTTACCATCAAAACTCACCTTCGATGTCAATATCTAATACGTCGTTAGAAGTTAAGCAACAATCCAATACTTTGGTTAAGAGAGAAATAAATGCACAAGATAATCAAAATTTAACTGATTCTCAAGGAATAACTTTGAATACTGTTGTATCCGAAGGGTTGGTGTCTACGCCCTTAATTCAACCTGTTCCGTCAATAATGACGGCTTCTTCGATACCTTCAACATCTACCACTCATGCAATTACTTCTACATCTGCGAATGATTTACCAATGTCTACAACTTCATCAACCATAACCGTTTCCAATGCCTTACCATCTAATAGACCGGTAATTCCTCATTTCTCATTTTAAAACGCGACTGCGGTTTAAAAAAAAAAAAAAAAAAAAATAAGTTATAATAATAATAATAAATTAGTGAAAGTAATTAAGTTTTTAAATTGTATATATCCCATGTGAACTTTATGTAACACAAATTGAATAAATTTTTGACTAAAGGTTTTCCCAGAATGGATTATTCAGCAACGCGACCAATTAAACCGAAAATATCCACGTGATTGTTTTGACATTATTCAACGTCCTAATCATCATCCAACTGAATTCCGTATTAAATGTTTTGACTGTCCTGGAAAGCTCTATCAACCCGGTCCCGATCTTACATTGGGGAATTTTGAGATACATCTAAAGAACAAGAGTCATCGTATGGCTGTTGAAAAACGTTGGAATCCTCAATTGGCAGCAAGTTTATTAAATAATGAAACTATCGCCAATAATAATAATGCTAACACGATTCCTGGATACGGGCATGCTGATGGTGCTTCCGCTACTATATCGGTCGGTGATATTGGCGATCATGGTACGAACTCAATTCTTGGTAGTGGTACTGGTGGTACAAAAGAAATTGGAGGTACGGGCACCCCTAGTGATATAAGTGATGATATTCGTGTATATGATTTAAAATAATAAATAAAAATTTTTATATAACTATTTATTGATAATAAAAAAAAATATGTAAACTTGTAACTTTATCTAATTAAGAATTCGAATAATTCGAATGATGATTATTTATTTATTTATTTATTTATTCGTCAAAACTCTTTTATTATTTACTTTTCGTTTGAAGGGTTACTCCTGAAATTTAATTTTTACGTACTATATTTACATTTTAAAAAATTATGATTTATTTATTATCTATTATGGACTTTTAGTATTGGTTGTATGGATAATTTAAGACGAAGTAGGAACTATAGATCATATAGAAAAAATTTTATTTTATTATCTCTCTCAAATAAAAGGTATCAATTGTTTGTTATATCTCAATTTATTCAATTTTATTCGGTTCTATGATTTTAGTACTAATGGCAAATAGTAAAAGTCTTAAGATAATTTATAAATTTTATCCCTTTACCTTTTCCCCATCTCATGCGCGAAAATTACACGGGTTATACAAATTTCCCAAAAAAGAAAAAGAAATGATCCCAAATTTCTTAATTTCAAAAAGCAAACACGTGAATTAATGGATTTTGGGTCAAAATCCCGAACAATGGATCCCCGAAAGAACGTAATACAGAAAAAGTTAGCCGGCACTAGCCATAATGCTGGCCAATTTAGTCGGTATTATGTTCTTTCGATAATCCGTTGTTCGGGATTTTGACCCAAAATCGATTAAAACATACCTACAAAATCATGTGCATGATTCTCAAAATTCATGTGCTTGCCATCATTAGTCTAATAATAATAGACAGGTTTGAATACTTGTTAAGAGTTAGAGATGCAATCCAAATATCCTCTAATTTAATTTTATACCAAAATTATTATAAGGAATCCTTAAATAGGAAAATGGATAACGGAGTTTAGAAGTAGCTTTTATGAGTAATAAACTAATAATTTGAATGGTGTCTACAATAATAAACGGGTAATTATACATAATAATATAAAACAAGAATTCCTATTGTCATCATTATAGATTTGACCAAAATTCTATTATGATTTCCGGGTCATAGCTTTATAAAAATAAAGCTTTAATTTTATTATTTAAAAAATTTTTAAATTTTTTAAATAAAGTCCGGGTGGTGGGGGTTTTTTTTTTATGTTATGAAAAACAAAAATTTAATTTTATATGGCCTTATAGAATTCAAAATAAAAAGTTTTGGTCAAATGTTTGTAAAGATATCTTTGCTCAATGTTAGAGAAAAATCAAAACGCCTATCATAACAAGTGCAAGTGACAATTTTTTCAAGCTTTCAAGCGATTATATCATCATAACCATCTGATCATAGATGGAATTTTTTTATTTGAATTCTATATATCTATAAAATTCAGATTAAAAAAAAATTATCAATTTTGGTCGGCTCAAAGTTAGAGAAAGATCAAAAGTAGAAGCTGCGGCAAATTTTTTTAAAATTCTGAGCGAAGATGTCTTCACAACTACCAGATCAAAATTAATGAAAACATTTTGTATAAATTCTATTAATATATATAATTCAAATAAAAAAGTTTCATTGGGTTGGTTATAAAATTGTAGAGATTTCTTTGTTCAAAGTTTTGAAAAAATTTGCCGCAGATTCTATTTTGATAGGTGGTTTGATTTTTCTCTAACTTTGAGCGAAGATATCTCATAACCACCTGACCAAACTCGATAATTTTTTATTTGAATTCTATATATTCATAGAATTCAAATAAAAAAAGTTATTCAATTTTAGGATATTTCGATTGAATTTTTTACTTTTGCTAGATATGTGAAATTGTGTAACATAACAAGTATTCAAAATCTACGATGATCAACATTGGTCTAATTTCAATTTCAGTTGATCGACATAGAAGTACTGTATAACAATGACACAATGTATAACGATAAGTTGTGATATGACTTTAATTACTTTCTTTCTCTCATTATTTTTGACTATTTTTCAATATTTACTAAATTTATGACATTAAAATGTATCTATTTTCGAAATTCTAAAATTTCTAAAATAACTCACTTACTTTGTTGTCACTACAACTATACATGTGTGCCTAAATAAAAATTGCTGAAAATATTTTAGGCGCCTAAACCGTAAATAATATCGGCTGCCTAAAATATTTTCGGCTGCCTAAAATATTTCCGGCTGTCTAAAATAATCCCGGCTGCCTAAAATAATCCCGGCTGCCTAAAATAATTTCGGATGCCTAAAATAATTTCGGCTGCCTAAAATGGTACAGCTGCTTTCATAAATTCTGGGACAATCTAAGAAAAAATGCTGAAGTTTATTTGGCCGAATTCTTTAAGTTATTGATTTCTGTATGATTAGTGTGTGATCAATATATAAAAAAATTATTGAGTTACTATTACAGCAACGTCAACTCTTTCAACACTTTATTAAATTTTTTTTTGCCTTATCCAATATGTACAATACAAAAATTTATGCCAAAAAAAAAACTGTTCTTACCAATTAATAGATCTTCACTAAAAAAATTTTGAATGTAAATTGGACTTCTTAATAAACATATAAACAGCTTTAAATTTAAATGATTTATAAATAAAAACAAAATTTTTACTTCAAGTTCGTTTTGATGAATCTTTTTATTATATAATTATCTTTGGTAACTTATAGTATAGCAAATTTGTTTATTGAAATATACTGTTTCTATACAAAATCATAAAAAAAAAAAATCGAAAATTTGCCTTTTTTAATATGTAACACTCTGAGTAGGCACTAAAAAAAAAATAAAAGGTTAAATATGATCAAGGGCTGTAAAAAAATGTGAAATCAGAGGTCAAGAATTTATTAATATTTGCCGACAATGTCTAATAATTATAATAAAGTTCAAAGTATATAATGTTTGTTTAAAATGATGGTAATTCATCAACACAGCCAAACCTTTGAAATTGTTTGAGAACTCGACCCACAAAAGACCTGTTAACACCCAAATATTTAGCAATTACTCTAACTGAAACCTTCTAAGTTCTTTTACCTATTTTCCAACAAATATGTTTTGAAAAATTATAATAACAAACACATATAATTATGAATTTATATATGTGTAGCACCGAAATCAATAGCTTATTGAATAGATTTCGGTAAATTTTTTAGGATATCCCAGAATTTATGAAAACAGTTGTAAAACATTATTAAAAAGATTAATATACATATTAGTGATGGGCATATCGGCAAAAAAAAAAAGATCTTTATAAAATTTTAATACTGTATATATTACAAGCTTCCATAACCAAACTAATAAATTCTAACTTTAAAGAGCTGTTAGAATGATTTTATAATATTAACTTCTCATCCTAACACTAGCCATTAGGGTTCCAATCTGCTAATAATAACTATCAGATATCTGGATCTGAATTTATTCTGATATTCGTTTACTATTGATATTCAGATAATTATCCGGATATCTGAGTGATCTTAATTATATAGATAATTCAGACATTACAGCTGTTCTCATAAATTCTGGAACAACTGATAATATTGGATATATAAGCTTTTGATTTCGATATATTTTGGACAATGTTTGCAAAATATTGACATGGACAATTTGAACCAATAGGCATGGACATTTATGGATGTCAAGGTTTTGTTTGATTGTGCCGAGCATTAGCTATTCTTTAATTTGTATTGCAGGCAAATTTGCCTGCAAACTTTTTTTAAAATTTTAATTTTTTTAATAAAATCTTAAATATTGATTTTAGCTATATATTTTCTAAGTAAAATATTTAA
>CAJVPY010004756.1:0-12227 GCA_910591965.1 Dentiscutata erythropus | reverse complement strand
TGAATTTGGGAGGTAAACAATGCCGATCTTTTGGAGGGGGTAAGCCAAATCGCCCACTTTTTGTTAAAAATTTTGGATAAGACCGACAGGACTGAGAGAGACTTAAAGAAGGGACCACTAGCACCCAAAGAGAGTATTTTATCCTTGAAAGAACTGACGACTAGTAACCCTTTTTCTAGGAAAGGGGAGGAGCTACTGTACTTAAACAATGAGTGATAAACTCTAAACTTGTTGGTAAGTAGCATATGAGAACTACTTCTAAACAACAAGTGCTATGCCAGTGGTAAGTAATAAACTCTAAAGAAGTTAGCAGGTAGCATATGAGAACTACCTCTAAATAACAACTGCTGACTTATGGATTCTAGTTTTACGCTCTCCATTACTTACTAGTTACTGTTTTTACAAAAATTGGTTGGGAAATTTTGGTTTTAGTGATCATCAGAAAGAGTTGTTGAAAGTAGTATATCTAAATCACTTTTTGATAGATTTGATTCCGACATTACTAGTACTATTTATTGCTGCTTTTTTCTTGACTCCTTTATTTATTGTTATATTTATTATTTCGTTTTTTCTTTTCTTTTTTTTTTTTTTGCAGAAAATTTACTTCGTTATTAATATTTAACTATAAGAATATTTGTAAGATTTAGTAATGTATTTAAAATAGTTTTATTTTTCTTTACAGTTATTCCTCTCTATAGTCATCTCCTCTATAATCACATCATATAAAAACCCCTCTTTATTACATTTTATACTCAAAAACAAATTACTAGTAAACATATAAAAATCTACCTCTATATAAGCACAACCTCTTTATAAGCATATTTTTTAAAATATATATTAAGTATACAAAATGTGTGATTATAGAGGAGGATGACTATATTTTGTTTCACACTTTATTAATGTCATTAAAAACAAAACTTGCTAAATGGGACGTTACAAAAGAGCTAGACTAATATCAGGCAGCAAAAGAAAAAGCACTAATAACTACAATCCAGCCCCCTTAACTTATATACACAATGTATCAAATTTTTATATTTTCCTATTTAACCTTAAATATCAACAGCAAGTTGTCATTATGCCCTTAAATTTTACATGTGAAGATCCTCGTGATAATAACCTTAGCATGACTTACATCATGTGTCAGGCTTAATTACATATTATCAATGTCGCTTATGTTAATCTATTAGCAAATAAAGTCTGCATATTTTGCACTTTCAATTGGTTATACAAAACGTGATCAAGAAAATATCATAATAAAATTTTTTATAGAATTAATGACTATTAATTCTGCTATAAACTGACTCAACTACATACTGTATGTGTCAACGCAATAGCTTATAAGTCTTGAACCAAAACTTTTTATATAAATTATGATAAAAAGCATAACCATTAATTCTAATACAGGCTAACTCAACTACATACTGTGATAGTGATTAAGTTTTATAACAATAAATCATGATAGAAATCAATACTATTAATCCTAATACAAACTAACTCAACCACATATTGTAGGTCACCGCATTAGCAAGTAAGCTTTGTAACAAAATTTTTTATAGCAAATATGATAGAAATCATGCCTATTAATTTCAATACAAACTAACTTAATATACTGTGTCATTGCAATAGCACATAAGTTTTGTAACAAAATTTATATAGTAAATCATGATAAAAATCACAACTTTAACTCTATTATAAACCAACACAACATTAACTGCATACTATGTATTACTACAGATAGTGAGTTTGTAACAAAATCTTTTTGTTATTTCTAATACAGCTAATCAGTTCTGCAACAGTTTTTTTTATGGTAGTTAAGAATCACAACTATTAGATTATAATATAAACTCAATTTTATCCACATGCTGTGGGTTGTCGCTCAATTCCCTGAAAGCTACTTCCTGACAACTTATTTCCTTGATACCATAATGTCAGATTTTGGGTCAAAATTCTGAAAAACATAACACTAACTAAATCAGCCAGCATTATAGCTAGTGCTGACTAACTTTATCAGTATTATGTTCTTTTGAAAATCTGCTTTTTGGATTTTGACCCAAATTCATAATGTCAACATTTACAGTGCATTTTTTTGATAAGGTATATATTTAACATTACATTTTTTCAACAACCTTTTCTCAGACAAGACATCATTTCCCGACCTGAATTAGTATCAGGGTTGGTCTGATTTAGAGTTAATGTTGGTTGTTGGGAAAATATTTGTCAGGAAATGATATCAAATATGTTTTATCAAAAAATATGATGTAGATGAAATAGCATATCAATATTATAGTATTGGGAAATGAGTTGGTGGAAGATAACTTTCAGGAAATTGTAACATAATCAATGCAGTGTGTTACCACTATAGTTAGTAAGTTTTGTAACAAAAGTTGAAATAATCATGTAGAAATCACGATTGTTACATCCAATACAAACTTACTCAACCTTAATCACATACTGTGAGTTACCACAATAACAAGTAATTCTTATAACAATTTTTTTTGCAATAAATCATGACTAGAGTGTCTGGCATAGTGGCAAAGGCATGCTACTGGGTATAGTATAAAAATTATACTTATAATATTCAAACTATATATATAGTATTATAAATAGTATATAACATTTTATGGCATGCCAAAAGGCATGCCATGGCACAAATTTTAACAAAAGGCATGCCAATTTTTTTAGTGTGCCAGACACTCTAATTATGACTCAACTACTTATTGTGCATCACCACAATAGTAAGTTTCATACCAAATTTTTTTACAGTAATTTTGATTAATACAAACTAAACAAACCTTGACATACTGTACTTACCGCAATTATCATAACACTATAAAAATTTATACTGTCATGACAGCAAGTTTTGTAGCAAATTTTTTGTTACAATAAATCATGATAAATTTTACAATCATAACTCTGCAAAAATTTTACTTGAATATTTCTACTATTTTCCTTATTTTTTATAAAAACTTCATTAATCTGCAATATGATCAACAAAGTCTAGACAGGCCAAATAACCTCCTTGATTTAAATTATAAACTCTGTGAATGTGCAATATTTACAAAAAAACTGTGAGATATACTGTAAAACACAGATAAATTTTTTTATAGATATGCTTCGGATCTACAATTTTACATATTTCTCTAGTTAGTTATTATTGTAGATTATGTGTACAAGTTGATCATCATTATTATATTCATAATAAATATAAAGCCTCAGGTTTACTATTGGCGCTAAATTGAGCTACAATCAACAAAAATTTAATAGTCATATACTTGTGATTTAGTCAGATATTAAATGATCGCAGATTAACCAATATTATATTTGGGTTTTCTAACATCTGACTTAGGGTGCTCTCAAGCACCTCAATCAATAGATCAGTATATAAATTTTAATTAATAAAAATTTGCTTAGCCGATTAAGAGAGTTTATTACTACAGTCAAAAAAAAAAAAGGTTACTGACCATCTTTTTTCTTTATAAAGCTGCACTGATTGGCCAAATTTTATCATAGATCAAGCACTTTACGATCAAATTATTATTTTTTTTTTATGATCCATTATTTTTTTTTACAATCGAATCATTATTATTTTTTTTTTTACAATTGAATTATTATTTTTTTTCCATTTTTTGTACTGAATATACTTCTAACAATATAGATCTTCGCCACCAACAACAAATTACCATTTTACTCTTCGTATTAGAAACTTTTATGGCAAATAAAAAATGTCAAGAAACCCAAAAAAAAACAACCAACAATTATTATCTTCTTACCTATGCTTATATGATAACTAATATGACTATTCCAGTTGCACTTACCTTACCCAATATAAGAGTACAATGTCAACAAAGGCCCAAAACTGCTGGGTTTTGGGTTGATGTTTTTCCACACTTAACTAATGATGGTAGTTATAATTCTTTTCGATGACATTTTTGCATTACCCTTGTTACTTTTAATACTATTGTCGCTCAATTAAAAATGTATTCAGCCTTTAGTTGTGAAGCCTCTAATGCAATACCTGCTTGAAAACAAATCGCAATTGCATTATGGCGATTTGCTAATGGAACAGGTATGCGGGTATTGGAACAAATACTTGGCATAAGTCAAGGATCAGTATGTCATTTTATAGATCGGTTCTTGGAGGCTTTGTTAGATTTGGAACAGAAAAGAATAATGTAGACATAAGGAGAAAAATTAGCAACTATAACACAGGAGTTTGAGCATGAAATATCAGGCCTGGAGTATAATTTACCTAATATGGTTAGTGCAATGGATAGATCGCATATTTCTATTCACCCTCCTTACAAAAATAGAGCTCGATTTGTAAATCAAAAAAATTTTCATTCGATTAATCTTCTTGGGGTCGTAGATTATTTGAGATGTTTTATATATATACATATTGGTAAAGCAGGTTAATAAAAGTTTATTTATTATTAATTTTTTTTTAATCTATATATATTAATTAAATTTTTAAAAGAAATATACATGATGCTTGAGTGTTTTATCAATCTTCTTTATATTATAAGATTTTATACAATCCTGAACAATAGGTTCCAGGTGGCACTTATATAATTGCCGATTTAGCTTACCCTCTTAGAACTTATCTCATGAACTATTTTTAGATTATGACGATTAACACATAAAAAGCAACAGTTTAATAAGGTTTTATTTTCAATGCGAATGATCATTAAACAAGTGTTTGGGTATTTGAAAAAATGATGGAGAATTTTAAATAGAATATATTATACAGATTTAGAAAGAATTGTTAGAATTATTCATGAATGTTGTATTTTGTACAATATTTGTATTGATAATAGTGATATATTAGATGAGGAAGAAAACAATGATGATTTATTAATGAAAATAATGAGGTTGACAAAGAAATTGTAGCAGATGATGAAAGAGAAAATATGGCAGGAAGACAGAAAAGAAAATATCTAGCAAATATTTTTGCAAATCTTCATTAATTATTTAATATACAAATAATTAAAAGCTACTGTAATACAATAAATATAAAATATATCAATAAATAAATTACATTGTATTTTAAAATTTCTTTAAAAATTTTAATTTGCTCATCATGTTGGTGTTGTTGAATTTAACAAGTATGTATATATTGTTTTTATATTGTCTCTACAATAGTATTCATTTGTTTCTTAATTAATTTTGAAAATCTTCCAAATATTCTTTTTCGTTATTAATGCAAACACTTTTTCATCTCTTTTAAAGCCTCCCATTAGTAACAATAATCAAATTTTGACTACTAATAGTAGTCAAAATTTAGATAAAACCTCTAGTTCACAATGCTAATACTATTTTGGGAAATAAACCAAATAATTGATGATCATCATCTGAAGTTAGAATGCTAATTGATAAAGTTGGAAAAAATCAACATGCACTACAACAAGTAAGAGATCTGTGTAAAAAAGACTGTATTTGGGATAAAATCATTTTAAATATTCAAGTTTCCACTTCAAGTACAATTTTAAAAGAGCGATCCAAAATTTCTTTCCAACAAAAATGAGATTCTCTTCACCAAAAATATCATAATATAAAGGATACTATCAAAAATACTGGTGAAGAAGCAATTCAGAATGATTGGAAATTCTTTGGTGATATGGATAAATATCTAAAAGATGATCCAAGTATTGAAGCTCCAATTACAAGCAATTCAATTAATGGAATTAAATATAAAGAAAAAAATAATGCTGATCATTCTGAAGATGATGAGGTAATATTATAATTTATTTATTCATAATAGGGGATTAATTTTCATACCCCCCACATTTAATATTCATACCCCCTGCAGATTTAATCTTTTTTTAAACTTGAAGTAAAAATATCTTAGTAAATACCAAATCAAATTTAATAAACTTTTTTTCTTTAAATTTTATAGATTCATAGAATTCAAATAAAAAAAAGTTTATTGAATTTGGCCCAGTAGTTGCTAAGATAACTTTGCTCAAAGTTTGAAAAAAATCAAAACGTCTATCAAAATATTTATCAAAACAAACTACAAAATTTTTTTAAACTTTGAGTGAAGATATCTCTGCAACTACTAAGCCAAATTCAATGAACTTTTTTTTGTTTGAATTCTATGATTCTATAGAATTAAAATAAAAAAAAATTCATAGAATTTAACTTAATAGTTATAGAGTTATCTTCACTCAAATTTTAAGAAAAATCCAAAATGTCTATCAAAACAGTAGCTGCACCAAACTTTTTTCCAAACTTTAAGCAAAAATATCTTAGCGACCACCAAGCCAAATTTGATAAAAATTTTTCTATTTGAATTCTATGAATTCGTAGAATTTAAATAAAAAAGTTTATCAAATTTGGCTTGGTGGTTGCTAAGCTATCTTCGCTTAAAGTTTGGAAAAAAATTTGGCTTAGCTTCTATTTTGATCGACGTTTTGGATTTTTTTAAAAATTTGAGTGAAGCTAACTCTATAACTATTAAGTTAAATTCTATGAATTTTTTTTTATTTTAATTCTATAGAATCATAGAATTCAAATAAAAAAAAGTTTATTCAATTTGGCTTAGTAGTTGCAAAGATATCTTCACTCAAAGTTTAAAGAAAATTTTGTAGTTTGTTTTGATAGACATTTTGATAGACGTTTTGATTTTTTTCAAACTTTGAGCAAAGATATCTTAGCAACTACTGGGCCAAATTCAATAAACTTTTTTTTATTTGAATTCTATGAATCTATAGAATTTAAAAAAAGTTTATTAAATTTAATTTGATAGTTACTAAGATATCTTCATTCAAATTTTTTAAAAAAATTCTGTAGGAGGGTATGAAAATTGATTCCCTATATATATTCATATTATAAATTCTTATTTAATTAAGCTTACGTGTATATAAATAAATCTAGTTTTTTTTTTTAATAAAATAATACTAAGTTAATATTTATTTTAACAACTACTGAACTCATAATTTATGTTTACAATATATTATATCAAACAAACTTTATTCTAAATGTGATCTACACAACTTCTGCAAAAAATAGCCACAATCATTATTAAACTTTCAATTGGTTTGCATAAGTATCGAGTCGTGATACGAATCGAATCGAAATCAATTTAGAGCTTTGGAAATAACTACTTTTTCTTAAATAAATTAATCATATAAAATAATTAATATATGACAACTAATCACAATTAATTTACAAAAGTTGATCCAACTGATCAATTAGACGATTCGGATCACTAAAAAAAGAAATTTTAATATTATTATCTACATATCATAAACATTATGCGATAAAGATTTCGAGTAGGCGATATATAAATACAATATCAACTAGTTATAATTTATTTTTGTCCTTCCTCAATGTTCGTCTCTACCCCAGCCATACATCTCGTTGCCGTGTCCACGGTAATGTCCACGATAATGTCCACGATTTGCAACCATATTCTGTTGAGGAGAATTGCCATGATGTTGATCTCCTCTGCCTCGGTATTGGCCACTATTTGTAGATAAATCATCGTTATATGATTGGTTCCTACCTCTTACTTGATGATGTCCATGGCTTGCGAAAGTTTCTTGGTGAGAATTGTCAAAATGTTCTTCACCTCTTTCTCGATTACGTCCACGCCCTCTATTACTATTATTATATTGATTCCCTCTATTACTACTATTATATTGATTCCCTCTATTACTACTATTATATTGATTCCCTCTATTACTACTATTATATCGATTCCCTCTATTACTATTATTATTTTGATTCCCCCTATTACTATTATTATTTTGATTCCCCCTATTACTATTATTATTTTGGTTTCGTTGTCGAGAATTTTGATGTTTGTTTTGATTTTGACCTCGTTTATTATTTAATTGATTATTATTATCCTTATTATTAAACTTAACCGATTCATTAAATTGATCATTATTACTGTGTTGAGACGTTTGATAATCAGAATTTTTGATTTTGAAAGGTATAAACGGAGGTGGACCTTCATCATCTTTTACAGCTCCTTCACCTTGCTTTGCAGATGTAGTAGGACGTCGAGTAATGAATTGCTAAAAATGATAAATAAAAAATTAATATACATATTAATATACATATAAGATAGAATGATATGCTTGAAATGGTATATACATACTCTTCCAACTTTCCATTCTTTAATCATCTCTTCCACTTCGCCGCCCAAAAATTCTAGCATTCCAGGTCCAAGAAATAATAAATTATCATGAATACTAATGTCTTTTATTACTAAAAACTTGGTACCCGGTGGCGTATTCAGACTACATATATATAAGAATTTAAATATACCTTGTTAGATTACGAAATATTAATAACATGTTATCAAGAACCGTTACATATTATTACAATCATTTTTGAAAGCTTCAACAAAACTTACCTCACATTTTCTACATGGCCAAATATTTCTATTCCTTTGACTTTTTTTGCACCATCAGTGAAAGTTAATTGGAATAGCCTTGGAGTGGCTTGTTGGTTTTGCAAGGGAGTAGAGAGATTGATTATTGATAGTAATTGTAAAACTAATGGCCCAGATATTTCTTTTTTTTCTGAAACATCACGAGGTAAAATTCCACGGCTCACTTGTCTAAGATCTGTCTAGTAACAAAAATTCAGTAAATAAAGTTGTATAAAACTATATATGAAAGTAACGTATAAATGAATTACGTTTAAGGCTTCTTTGACAATTTCTTCAGTACTTGGTTGTTCACTTTCAAAATTCTCTTGTATATATGCAAGGCCCTCGTCACTTAGGTACCTGTGCATTTAAATTGTTCGATTTTAATATTTATTCACCAATCGAAATTAGAAAATTCAGGACTGCAAAACTCAATCCACCAAAATAGAGCCTATATATAGGACAATAGATCGCTTATACCTACCAGCCTTTACTCTCAAGTTGGCTTTTTATTTCTATGCTCATTTTTTTTGTGCAAAATATATAACTATCGATATGAAAGAATCTTTATTTGATCTCATTGACCAATGGTATTTTAGATCTTATCGTGTACGCCTACTTTTTTACATTTAAGGAAGTCACCGAACACTGAGATATTCAAGTCTAACGAATTTATAATTTTTTTTCACCTTTCATTCTACCCGAAAGAATTAACAGTTATGCCTGATAACGTAGCTCATGCACTCAGCGGTAAGCATAGAGCACTTGAGAAGTTCTTCAGCTACTATTTGAAAAGAATTAAGCTGTTCTTTTTATTACCTTAGGCGCGGCTGGTGGCATCGTTTCTATGGCTTTAACATATCCTTTAATAACTGTTAGTTCTAGACTCCAAGTTCAAAAGGATAATAAGGCAGTGGAAGCTTATAAGGTGCGTTCAATTCTTTTTTTTTAACTTGTTAATGCTGAATATGTTGAATGTTATGTTTGTAGGGTGGGAGAGACGCTATTATAAAAATTATAAAATCTGAAGGCATTAGTGGGTTATACTCGTAAGAATTAAGAATTTAAGTGTATTACTGAGTATTGGATATGCATATTGTTGGCTAATTTTTTTTAATTATAACTTTTACATTATATTAGCGGGGTGAATTCTGCCATATTTGGTATTGCCCTTACGAATGGTTTGTTAAATAAATTTATATAAATTATTTAGGGAATTGCTATTCGCTATCCATACCCCCATGCAAATTAAAGTTTTTTTTCGAACTTTGAGCGAAGATATCTCGACAGCCACTAAGTCAAATTCGATAAACTTTTTTTATTTGAATTCTATGCATACGTAGAATTCAAATAAAAAAAGGCTCATTGAAATTTGTCTGGTTGCCGAGATATCTTCGCTCAAAGTCTTAAAAAACTCGATTTTTTATTCTTTGAACGAAGATATCTCGACGCTCACCAAGCCAAATTCAATTAACTTTTTTTTATCTGAATTCTAAGAATTTGTAGAATTCAAATAAAAAAAAGTTCACCAAATTTAACCTGATAGTTACTGAGATATCTTCGCTCAAAAATAAAAAAAATTTTGGCGCAGTTTCTATTTATAGGCGTTGAGTTTTTTAAAAATTCGAATGAAGATATCCAAGCCAAATTCAATAAACTTTTTTTTTATATTTGAATTCTACAGATTCTTAGAATTCAGATAAAAAAAGTTCATTGAATTTGGCTTGGTGAGTGTCGAGATATCTTCGCTCAAAGTAGGGATGTTACGGTCCTACAAGGACCATGGTCCGGACCGGTCTTTTGGACCAGTCCAACCAGTTTTCGGTCCTAAATTGAGGACCGGTCTGGATCAGTCCAAAGCCTATGGAATGACCTTATTGGCTAATATATATATATATCAATGACCGTATCTATAAGTTTCCAATGTCAGCCTAATTCAGTAACTTATAGATTTTAATCGGTAACTTGTCGATTCAGTCATTGTAATGATGCAGTAGAATCGTTCCAATTACGTTACGGCTCAAGCCTAAAAACCTATGTCGCAACTAGTTACGACAAATCATCTACTGCATCACTAGGCATTGGCAATTTTTCAATTGTCCCAGGATTTATGATGATAGCTGTAAGGTCTTTTTATATGTGGCGATCATTAAAACCACATAGCTTATTTTTGAAAACCAGCCAATAGACCGATTTATAGACCAAGACCGGACCGTAGCTCAAAGAATAAAAAAATTTTGTTAGACGCTTTGAGTTTTTTAAGACTTTGAGCGAAGATATCTCGGCAACCACTAGGCAAATTTCAATGAACTTTTTTTATTTGAATTCTATGTTTGCATAGAATTTAAATAAAAAAAGTTTATCGAATTTTACTTGGTGGCTGTCGAGATATCTTCGCTCAAAATTTAAAAAAATCTTTAATTTGTATGGGGGTACAAATAGCAATTCTCATTATTTATTATTAATATATAGTGATGCAGAATTAACTTTTAATTCTATTATAGGTGTTTATTATTATTTTTACGAGTGGACCAAGTCAATGTTTGAAAAATCGGCAAAAGCAAAACGCCCTATATCACTCAAAGAATCTATGCTCTCAGGTGCTATAGCAGGTGCTTTAACTGCCGTGGTTACAAATCCTATTTGGGTTGTTAATGTATGAATCCTTACATTTTTTTTTTTAATCTATACTGTATTATATCAGCCTTGCTAATACTTTTATGGTACTTATAATGTTTAGACTCGTATGACTACACGTAAAGACTCATTAGATGAAAACGAATCAAATGTAAAACAAGCGAAAGCAAGAAGATTGGGAACTATTTCAACAGTTTTAAAAATTATTGAAGAAGATGGGGTTATGGCCTTCTGGCAAGGTATTATCCCTGCGTTGATTTTAGTTATCAACCCAATTCTTCAATACACTTCGTATGAGCAATTAAAAGTACAATTAGAGAAAATCAGGAAATTAGGGAATCTTGATTTTTTCTTATTAGGTGCTGTTAGCAAACTCATTGCCACCGGAATAACTTATCCTTATATGTAAGTTACATCTTAATTTTTGTTATGATTATTTATCAGAATTAAATATTTAAATTATTTATTTATTTATTTATTTGTAGCGTTATTAAATCACGTATGCAACTTCGCCAATCTTCAAAAGAAAGTGGTCGATATAACTCAGTGCTTGACGGTTTGCGAAAAATTGTTCAAGACGAAGGGATCGGCGGTCTTTACAAAGGGATTACATATAAATTACTTCAATCTGTTTTAACAGCAGCATTTTTGTTCATGTACAAAGAAGTATTTTTTGCGTATAGCATTGCATTATTGAAATTTATCAATTCTAGACCTTTGTATCTAGGTAAATAAGTTTTTTATTAGAATTTTCAAGTAATTATCATAATTAATTGTAACGAACAAAAAAAAGGGTTGAATATCTTGCACGCCTTCTTTGCGTTTACAGTTCTGAATTTTTTTAATATTTGAATTTCATCCTTTCTTAATAACAATTTTCCAAGTATTCTTATACATAATAAAATTAAGTATTTTGTGTTCGGATATAAATAAAAATTAGCTTATTGATTATTTAAAGAGAAATTAAGGCTGCATCATATTTAAATGCTGTAATCTATTATAATTGTTTAATTAATGAATCGATCACCGTATTTTGGCGTCGAATATATTAATAAAGAACCAACTAGAATAGTACGTATAGTCGGTTAATTTTGGTAATAAAAAATTAAATACGTATAAACTATGGTTAACAGATATAGGATAACTTTCTCGTGATTGGTAGATTACATGAAATTGAATAATATGTTATGATTGGACATTTGCGCAACAT
>CAJVPY010004755.1:0-12227 GCA_910591965.1 Dentiscutata erythropus | reverse complement strand
TTAATCTTAATAAAAGTTGTTCATCATGCCTTTCTGGTTCTAATGGTAGTAAAATAATTTAAATAGGACTGTTATATTTTTTTAAAGTGAATGAAAGTTAACTAACTTCAAATATATATATCTTAGGAACTACTGGTCTGAGTGTAATGATTTACTACCATTAGAACCAGAAAGGCATGATGAACAACTTTTATTAAGATTAAAATAAGGGTTCACTTAATAACAATACCTCTTCCGGTGCACTTTTTTGACTTTGGGGATGGCAATAGCAATTTTCTATATATATTTATATAAATAACTTTGTATATAAATTTATATTGGGTTTATAAAGTTTCATAAGTTTAAATAAAAATTCTAAATAACTTTATGAAAAAATTTATATAGATCCACGTAAAAATATATTTCCTGACAAAGTATGACTTTTTTTTTTTTTTTTTTTTTTTTACATGTGTATGAAAATTTACTAATTATTTAGCAATTTAGCAGTAACATTTATTTTCAGTATACTAATTAACAAACTATCACCTATTGCAGTATTGGAAAGCTATTTTCCCGAAAAAACATAATACAGTTTCTTTTCGGGAAAATGGCTTTAGAAAACTTGAGTTACTTTATTGTATTAGTATTAAAAAAAACAAATCTATTAATTAGCAATTTGCAGTAGCATTTTGTTTATTTGCAGTATTAAAACAATACAGTATCAATAAAAATAAATTTGAAATTTTCGAATATTCGTGTCAATTGTTTTTTAACAAAAGTAAAAATCATGGACCAGAATACAGTTAAGAACTTTTTGGAACAGAGATGGGTATATTTTAAAATTACAATCTTGAGGATAAAGCCCGAACAAAAACTTTATAAAAATTTCCTTGGTTGTGTCAGAAGCACTTATTTTTGTTATAGATTATTTCGATTTTTTTTTATTAGCAGAAAGAATTTTGAAGTGCATAATAAATACTTTCGCTTAATAAAAATATTTGAAATTCTTTTCTTTTTTATTTTTTATCGAAGAAAAATTAAAATGGTGTGATCTAGTTTATCAAATTAAAGGCGGATTTCATGCGTCCAATCACAACTGGAGGTCTCCCATCTATTGCAAGGTTTTAAATTCTTAAATGCACTACTAATTCATTTAGGTATAAACTAGTTTATGAATTTGTTAAACATTCAACAATAAGATCAGGACATGCGTGTGATAATTTATGTTTGATATTACACAATTATTTTTTCTTCACGAACATATCAATTATTTTCTGAAAAAGTATTCTGTTACTTATGATACTGTGCTCTTTTAACTGGCAGCAAGACAATAGAATGTTCCTTGTTTGATTTATGTGTTGGAAATTACCGCTTCTGAAATTGGACCTACTTTAATATGAGAATCAAGGAGTACTTTTTATTAAATTTTTTTTATAGATTCAGAGTTATGCAGTATGTGAAAATAAATAAGTATAAGGATTAATTAAGATTTATTTTCAAATACAAACTCCAATTTCTGACATTCATAAGCAACAATAGTTTACTAATTCGAAACTATATTAATTTTAATAGAATTCGAATTCTCTAATCAACGAATAAAATTATAATTTTCATTGTAACATAAAGCGATTCTAAATGCATATAGATTTTTATTTCAAGTACAACAAATATAGACTAGATGCTGCAAAGAGAAGGGAAATTGACAAATTTCTAAAAATATTTTTTTATATAAATCAATTTAGATTAAGGTTCACTTAAGATATAAAAGTAGTTGTATTAATAAAATTTTGCGCAAAGCTTTTAAAATTTACAATTTCTTATGATTTATTATAAAATTTAAAATATAAAAATTAATTTTCCAAAAACCTTTAATTTCCCCTTTTTGTAGCATTCAGCTCAATTTATTCATTTTTGAAGAATAATATATTCAGAATAAAATGGAATTTATTGTGATATTTTATCCTATACCAATATATTTTGTCGACTCTGCTCATAAAATTTCCTCATAATTTATAAACCCTCTAATTATAAAAAGTTTTTGACATTTTTTTAAAAGCAACGCAACTACCTTAATTAGCAATTTTATCTCTGTCAATGATAATTTGGCACTTAAATATCAGATACACTAAGATCGCACATTTTCGAATCTATTATAATGTATGAATACAAAAGTTATTTAAAATGAATTAATTAATGAATAACTATAAGTTATCGTATAGTGGGTAAAAAATATCGGTACAAGTGTAGACCAGTAACCGAACCGCATATCTGTCGGATGTTTTGGGGCCTAAATAGTAGCCAAAGTACCTCTGAAAGACATTTGATTCGGTTACTAATGCATATTCGTACGGTCATAACAATTTTTGCCTCCATACAATAACGTTTTCATCCGACAGTTGTTACTATCATAAGTATTTGCTTATATTAAATAGCGTGGTGCTAAAATATCATAAACAGAATTTGGATTATTCTTTAAATGGAATCATTGGATTTCTATGTAAACTCTTCACGTTAATCAATAGTTTAAAATACAGACTAAGAAAGAATAACGTACAAAAATTGGTATTGCAGTAACAACATGGTCGAATGATAATTATATCTCAAATTTCTAAAATTACCTCTGAATTTAGCTGATTCGTACAATTTCGCTGATTCATACGCTAATTTAATCTCTTTGGTGTTTATTAATCTGCTAGTATACATGGAATTTTGGTAATTCAGTAAAGTAATTTGTGTTGTCTTGATCTCTTTATTAGCAGAAATAAAACTTCTCCTTATGTCAGATTCTTCATGAGTTATTGATACTAAAGGATTCACTAAAATTGTGAGCCATCTTGAAAGATTTGAACTAATATCTTCAGCACTAGGCCGGTTAGATGGGTTAGAATCCATGCATTTCTTAGCTAATTCAATATAACAATTAGGTGTTCTTTCGGAAAATTTAGGTCGTAATCCTTTACAAATGCCCAAAGCAAGTCCAGAGTCGAACGGAGAATCATAAAATGGCCTTTTTCCAGTTGACAATTCTGTCATAATAATACCTAGACTATATATATCAGCTGCTTGTGTATATTGTCCACCTAATAAAATTTCTGGTGCAATATATGGCATGACTCCATAAACATCACCTTTTGAAGCTGATTCTTTTAAATCTTTAGATAATCCTAGATCTGTAATAAAGGACTTTATTAAATTACTTCCGTATTGATTTAGCAAAACATTTCCACTATGAAAATCACAATGAATATATCCTGATTTATGTATCTTAGACAAATCATTTGATATATCTATAAGATACATCAATTTGCTTTCCCAATCAAGTTTTTTAAAATTTGGCGTCAAAAAATCGTACATATTTCCACTATTAGCATATTGAAATACCATAAGATATGTCTGAGTTTTTATGTCTTGAGTTATTCCATATATCTCAAGTCCAAGACCATTCAATCTACATTGAACATGATTTTCGAACTTATTAAATAGAAATATAATTATAATTGTTAGAATAATCGTGCACATGCAATATATATTTTTGTAAAAAGTTGTGATGCTACACGAGATTGTGACTTAAAATTTCAAATAAATGTAATAGTCGAAAATCTAATTGATATACTGATCATTATAAATCTCATAAATGTGCGTACACAAGATCCCCAAATGAATTAGACCCGGCCACAGACCACAAAATCTCTATTAATTATGTGCGATTTTTTTTTTCAAAATAAACTATCTATTAAAGTACAAATTATGCATGCATTTTAAATTTTTTCCTTTTACTGAATAACCTTTCAGCGTGTACTGCCAGGGGTCTACTAAATGGCTTAAAAATTGGTGTAACGAAATAGACTCGGGTATTGTATGCGCATATTTACGGTATTATCGTCACAAAAATCATGAGATCACATCTTTTTGCAAAGCACTACAATAAAAACCTTAAACTTACTTCTTCTAAATTGCTAAGAGTTTTAAGGGCAACTTTGCATGACTGTTCACGTGCTCGTAAATTATTTTTAATTATTGGCTTGCCATCTAACCAGATTGCAGAAAATATTGTACCAAATCCACCTTTACCAATTATCTGATTATCAACTAGTCTATTAGATGGAATCCATTCAATCAAATTCTCATATTTTGCAGTTTTAATCTGAAATTTTTTTACGCATTCATCGAGTTCATTATTTCCGCTAGACCACCATCGAATTATTATCTTCGGATCACATAATTGGCACCAGGTTTTAGAGGTATTATACTGCCTACAATTTATGCATCCTACTAAAGAATTATATTTTTCTAAATCTTTATGTGATTCTTCATACCTAGTCAACACGTAATAAGTTGCTCCACGGTTTTCTAATGCATCTGCATTATTTGGTTTAATTTCTAACGATTTATTTAAATCTGCAAGAGCTTCGTTATATCTATTCATCATGCGATAAGTTGCCCCACGATTACTTAACGTTTCTGAATTATTTGGTTCAATTTCTAAGGATTTATTTAAATCTGCAAGTGATTCTTCATATCTATTCATCATGAGATAAGATTCTCCACGAGTTCTTAATGCAAATGCATTATCTGGTTCAATTTCTAATAATTTATTTATATCCGTAAGCGATTTTTCATATCTATTCATCATTAGATAAGTATTGCCACGGTTTCTTAATGCAAATGCATTATTTGGTTCAACTTTTAATGATTTATTTAAATCTGTTAGTGAATTTTTATATCTATTCATCATGCGATAAGTTGCACCACGGTATCTTAATGCAAATGCATTATTTGGTTTAATTTTTAATGATTTATTTAAATCCGAAAGCGATTCTTTAAATCTATTCATCATGCGATAAGTTTCTCCACGTTCACTTAATGCAAATGCATTATTTGGTTCAATTTCTAATGATTTATTTAAATCTGCTAGTGATTCTTCATATCTACACATGTTGCGATAAGTTATTCCACGACGTCTTAATGCAAATGCATCATTTGGTTCAATTTCTAATGATTTATTTAAATCTGCTAGCGATTCTTTGTATCTGTCCATATGATAAGCTTCTTCACGATTTCTTAATACTGTACAAATACTCGTATATCTCTAAATGCAAATATTTAGATTAATTATTTTGTACCCTATAAAATCAGAATAAGATTTTTCATAAGTCAACACTAGTTTATTTCATTTGTCAGAGGTTTGTAAAAAATCTCGACATCATGGTCTTGACCGACAGGACATGACAATTTAAAAATCCACAGATAAAATTCTGCTAGTTTCTTTTAAATTCGAGGTACAAGAATATTTTCATCAAGGAACATCCAATATTATTTTAAATCTTGGAAGTTTGTAATCCTGATAAAATAACGTTTTAATTTATAAGAGCAGACACATTTCAGGCAGACCTGATAATAATAATCAAACTGTCATGATTATGAACTTTCAAGACCAAGTGGTTGTTGGAATTTTGGGTTGGCGGATTATTAAATTTTGAAATAAACATTTATTCATAAACAGCCACTGTAACAATATATGAATGGCGACATGAGAAACTGTAAATCGATTTATGAATTTTAACATAACGTACAGCAATATTTAAATATGTATACAGATTTTTGTTCTAGTTGCTTATATAAAACGGTAGGATCGAAATTTTAAATGAAAGTTCATGATATAATGTAATAATTATAAACGATGTTAACGAAGTGGCTAGAATTGGATCAGATTCTTCTGGGCCGAGTTCGATGTAGTGAATATTCAATAAAAAGTTCATTAATCAATTTACAGGTTTCCTCATCCATCAACGATTATCATACCTGATAATATTTCTAATGCAACGCAACTTAACACAGAGGAGACAAGCCATCCTAAAGTTCATTGTATTAAAATATACGTACAATCATCCTATTTAGGCATAGATTCTAGTGATGCAGTAGAATTGTCCCAATGATGTTACAGCTTAAGCTGTAAATCTAAAGCTTATGCCGTAACTCTAAAGCCTTTGCCGTAACTAGAACCTTGTCATACTTTGTCGGAAATTCCCAGATAGGCCATAACCCTCAAAAAATATTGTTTATAAAAAATCAAATAAAAAATATTGAAATTTTACAAGCATTTACATATCTTTATTGCAGTATTAACAAGAAATTTTCTAATTATTATGAAAAGTTTGCTATAAAACATAGACACTCAATTTTACGAGTGATAGTATTCACGTAATTACTGAATTAGACTATTGTTATCTGGTATAATTTGTTTACATACGTACGTACGTACCAGGCGCGTAAATATTGTTACTTATCGATACTATCGAATTTAGAGTACGTTAATGCTAGTTTAACTCTGATAGTTAACGATTATGCGATTATAATTCAGGTATTCGGTAAAGTAGTAATGTGCGACAGTATAGATTCAGACGGACGTACGTACGGTTAATATTTTAGACATCACTTTCAAATTTCCGTCAATTAATAATTGAAATACGTGAATTTAAATTTTACATCGATTAAAATGTAACGTACAAATATCAGATCTAAAAAAAATTTTTTAAAAAAATTTTATTAATTTTCTTTGCGAAATGGCTTCAAATGCTTTATTAATCATTCATTTTTTTTCGCTTAAAAATTGTTGACAGCTATGTGAATAGTCGAATGGTCGAAAAAAATGAAAGAATCATGATTATTCAAAATATGATCGCTGTTTAGCTGTTTTATAATTAACACAAAAACCAAGCTTTATTGGTTCTTAATACCTTTAATTAGTTAAAATTGGAGTTATCGAAGAGTTGAATATTCAGTTAGATAAACATAACTGTGGTTATCCTATTGAAGATTTTATGAAACACGGTACTTCACAAAACTCAACTAATAAGACTTCTTCGAAATATCGCGAAACATATTAATTAAAATACAAAAATAATGGCAATCACTGTAATGAAATAAAAACCCTTCTTGTTGTAAAAACAATGCCTTTCGTACCTTCCAATGTAGTTGAGTCGTATTCTGTTAAGCATTCTTTATATTTCGAAATTTATGTATTAGTCTAGTGTTTTTAATTTCATTAAAATGTTTATTTTGCTTTATTAAGGTAGTTTTAATAGTGCAGTAGTGTAGCGTTAATGTAAATGGCATAATTAATAAATATATAATTTTGTATGTTTTCTTTTTTAAACGTACGTACGTCAATTTTTAATTGACGGGAATTTGAAGTGACGTCTAACAAATACTGACTTGCAAAATTCAACTTTTATAAGTAATCCTTTAATGGTTGGGATTAAGGCTAGTAAAAAATGTAACTTTTGGTTTGAAACTTTTTTTTTACAAATCGTACGTACTACGTATCATGATTTATACGTCCGTGCTAATTTGGCGTTTCCGTATCGTACTACTTTACTATATATACTTATAATTCGTGCAGGATTGATGGTTTTCTGCAGTAATAGTTTAATGCGGTTGTAAAGTTTAACAGGACGTTACTCATACGAACTAGGGATGAAAAAAAAACGGGTTAAACAGTTTTTTAGATGCTTTAAAACTTTTTAATAACATTGGCGCTGAGACTAAATTTAAAATTTAGTGCTAAAATGCTGATTCACCAAATTTCATAGAGATAACTTTTAAAGAAGAAATAATCACTTTATAAACTTTCGTTATTATATTTATATATATATATATATATATAATTTTTTTTATTTTTTTTATTTTATTTTTTTGTACGCTCTTTTTAATTTAATGCATAACTATAAATTTAATTATCATCATCTTCGAACCAACCATCAATCTCAATTTCTTTTTGAATTCTTAAATTCTGATATATTGCACCAAATTTTTTTTACCGTTCATTATTTAATAACATTTTGGAGGCTCTTTGCATCTATATTAGTGATCCTTTAATTAAGCACTAAATCCACAAAGTCCTCTTAACAGTAGTTACACTTTTGGCAAAGTGCAGTTTCCGTAACTTTTATAAAGTTCAAGTGAATTTCTTTTAATGGAGGTCTCCCACGGAGCATGATTGTTTACAATTTTATATTTTAAAAAGAGATAAAGTTGTATTTTGATGAAATTAGTTAAATAAATAAATAATAAATACTATCCCGTTGTTACGTATTATGATTACGTATTATGATTACGTCAGAATGTATTAAACCATTTAAAAACTCAATCATGTTTTAAAACATTCCGTTTTAAACAATTTTCTATCCCTAATACGAACTATGGAAAAGGTATCATTATAAGAAAAAAGCAAGTTCATACAGTATCACGCTTATCAATGCCTCAGAGTATATTTGAACGTATTTTTTTTCGTCAGACTGACAACATCTTGCTTAAATCAGTTAGCATTCTAAACTAGTTAGAACAATGTTTCGATATCAAATGTATTTTAAATTGTTTTGTATGTGAAAGGTTGGGAGCTATATAAATTATAACCTATATATACATTGCAAAATTGCAACAGTGCATATAGTGAGCGTGATAGTTTGTATATGGGTGAAAGCCTGGAAGTGAAAATTTTTTCCATATATCGAATTTTGTCTCAGAAGAATTATAATACGAATATTGTACGATCGATGTTCTGGTGTTCAATTGCATGTGTTACTTGACATTTATAGTATACAGGTTTTTGGTATCGAAACGACCAGAACATAAAGTGTATAACCATTCTTCCGGGGCTAAATTCGTTATAATGAAAACTTAAATTTTCACTTCCTGGTTTTTAGGCGCAGAAAACGAATATTATTACAGTACTTTTCTCAAATGCTCTTTAGGATGAACTTTCTTTTTTTTTTTTTTTTGTTAAACTTCATTCGAATTTTAAATATTTATATGAATATTTAAAAAATCGTTTTTTTTACGGTCAGGCATTAACTACAACAATTATTTATTGGTTCGAAACTAAATAAATGGAATTTGAATTCTGTATAAAAATGCATGCAGGTCGGAATGCATCGGAACCTGGGGTGTTACATACTAAATGATTTACTATCATAGTGCAGCAATATATGATTGGCCTACTAAGTAAGATTTTTGAGATTTTATCGATCAATTTATCGAAATGAATTATCATAGTAATTTATTATAAAATCCGTGTATTTTTAAAATGTTATAACTCCTGTTCTAGTAAAGCAAATTCAATTCTATAACTTGCAAATGACATATAAAAGATATAATTTTAAACCTATGTTGAGACATTTTCTAATTTATTTGATTAATTTAACGAAAATTCTAAATTATTAAATTTTAATAGTAAAATCGTCATTATTTTTAAGTTTAGAACATATAAACGCGTTAAACTTATATATTGATATTAAATATAGCAACATAGGTTCAAAACTACTACACTATTTATACATCATTTGCAAGTTACAGAACTAAATTTGCTTTACTAGAGCGGGAGTTATAACGTTTTAAAGATATGAACATGCTATATAATTATCACATGATAGAAAACGCGTTGTTAATATTAAGGTCTTTATATACATATAAACGTGTCAAGAAATATTTAAGTTAAAATATTTTTTTTAATATAATCGTATTTTTTTTAATATAATCGTATTTTTTTTTAATATAATCGCATTTTTTTTTAATATAATTGTTTTTTTTTTTAATATAATCGCATTTTTTTTAACATAATCGCATCAATACTGTATATGTAAATTTTATATTTGATAATTAAAATGCTACTATTCTTTAACAAATGTGCAAGAATTGTGATTAAAAATTGAATACTCTGCGAAATTATTTAGAATTTTCATAACATATAATATATTAATTATAAATTAATAAAAATTTGATTTCAACATGATATAAAATTTTTCCACAATGAGATCACTATGATTATATTAAAAGTAAATGAATATTTATTTAAAATATAAAATTTTATATTCAAATATAGTTCAATTTGTCAAAAATAACTCACCCAACAAATAAAAAAAAACATCTATTAAAAGTTACTGAAACTAAAAAATGATGTTTTAATATTCATGAAATTATTAATGCCTTGGACAAAGAAGAACTAATAAAAGTTCAAACCTATATTAATTCAAAAAATTTACCAAAAGTTAATATCTATGAAATTATTGATTCCCTGGACCAAAACGAATTAATAAAAATACAAACCTATATTAATTCAATCAATCCTAAACAACAAAGTGCTATAGAAAAAAGATATATTAATTGATTAAATAAAAAGCTTATCAGATAATCAAATTCAAAGAGTAATATATTTGATTAATACAATGGTATATTCTAAAGGTAAAGCAAAAGGCAAAATACTTTCTCCATATTTACAAAATAAGCAAACAAATTCATAACTAGTGGTCTTTTTAGGCATTATTCATCTGCTTATACTATGCAAAATAAAATAAGCAGATTAGAAGCTGAAAATAAAAAGCTAGCAAAATCTTTAAAAAAATCAAATCATGAACTTAGATCTTTTCATATGAAGCTTGTACAAGCAGAGAAAACAAAGAGAAAATATATTTCAAGGATCCAATCTATTGCTCAAAAAACAAAAAAGTTACAAAAAGTCAATTTCAAAAGGTAGCAAAAAAAATAATAAAGCAAAATAAGCATGAATATATGGCTGAATTTGTCAAGTTTGCCACTAATATAAGTAATATTGGGTCGATTTCACTTTTATCAGCAGTTGAATATACTAAAGTGATAGCAACTTTTTTTATTGAAGAAACACCAAATCATTGGCTCTCAACTAGAACTCTTTCTTATTGAAATAAAGAAGTTGCTAAAATAACATTTCAACAAAATCATCTAGGTGAACCTTATTCACCTTCTTATTTATACAGTATAATAGCTAATAAAAGTACAAGAAGAGATAAAAAGGTATTTTTAAATTGTTTTTTGTATTGGAATAAATATAAAAATCAACTAATTATTACCTTGCAAAAATAGTTGATATAAATAAATGCAGTGGAAAAAATGTGGCCAAAATAGTAAGAAAATTATGTGAAGAAAATAATCTAGATCCAAAACAATGTAGATTTTGGCTTATTGACAATATGGTGTATATGTCAGAAAACAAATCAGGTGCTATTGTTAAATTTAATAGGCAAACTAATACATCTTTATTTAGCATTCCATATAGCCTACATGTATTACAAATAGCTTTAGTTGCTTTCAAAAATGCTCTATTTAGAAAGCTAAATATCATGTCGGGATTGTCTTTATGAGAACATTCTTACAATCTTCTTTAGCTTGTTTTTTATTTACATAATAGTAGTAGAAGCACTTTGGGAGTTCTGGCACAATTTTGTGACCCGGTAGTTTTTTTTATATATTTCAAGTTATTCGAGCTCTATATAGTATATTTATACCTAGAACATATTTATTTGCCCAAATTCATATCAAAAAGGATATCATTTTGTCATAGTGGGTATAAATTTGCATTTGTGTCGTCACTCAAATAACAATAAATTTGTGTTTGTGTCATCATTCTAGCACAGTGATATTATTTTTGTATATATAGAATGCAATTTTTTGCTCAAATTTATATCAAAAAGATAACAATGATTTACATTATCTTACTTGATATCATTTATGCATAAAAAATCTCAATCAGTATATCAATATTTTTGTATATCTAGAACACATTTATTTATCCAAATTTATAACAAAAAGGATAACAAAATTGTTTATTATAGCAGAATTTATTCTAAAGCCAATTCTTCACTACTTACTGGCACAAAAAATGTGACCCAATTATACCAAAAGGATAACAAAAAATATATGCATATATAACAAAGGGTAACAAAAAATATAACCAAATATACCAAAGAGTAACAAAATTTCAATAAGGGGTCACAAAATTTTGTTATATATATAGTAAAGGGTAGCAAAATTTATTATAGTACTATACTATATAGTACCTTTAATATATAGAAATAATTAATTAAACAAAAGATTTTATATAAGTAATATATTATACTTCTGTAATTATATAGTATATACAAAATAGTTCATAGCTGTAATAGATGTAATAGACTATTCAAAAAGTTATAGATACTTACTCATCATCTTCAGGATAGAAAATTTCTATGTTGACCTCAAATTATTCCTACTACAAATCCAAATTCAATTCCAATTCAACAAATCGATTCAGAAGCTAGTAATGATACAAAGTATCAAATTTCTGATTCCTCTTTGGATCAAGTCTTTGACTCTTCTGGCCCATCTAATAAGAATACTATAGATTTAGATAAATATTTATCTCGAGAAGAATTTGAGTTTCTCAAAACATTAGATCT
>CAJVPY010004754.1:0-12227 GCA_910591965.1 Dentiscutata erythropus | reverse complement strand
GATTTGAATTATGTAAAAAAAATCGAGTCAGTATCGAATTAGTAAAGAAGAATAGAATTATCAATTTAAAAAAAAAAATATCTAAAACTTGACCTGAATTTAGAATTGAAGTGCAAGCAAAGACTTGATTTAAATTATATAAAAAAAATCAAGTCAGTATCGAATTAGTAAAGAAGAATAGAATTATCAATTTAAAAAAAATAAATACCACAAAACTTAACCCGAATTTAGAATTGAAGTGCAAGCCAAGACTTGATTTGAATTATGCAAAAAAAATCGAGTCAGTATCAAATTAGTAAAGAAGAATAGAATTATCAATTTAAAAAAAAAAATACTATGAAACTAGACCTAAATTTAGAATTGAAGTGCAAGCGAAGACTTGATTTGAATTATGTAAAAAAAATTGAGTCAGTAGCAAATCAGTAAAGAAGAATAGAATTACTAATTTTTAAAAAAAAAATACAGCGAAACTTGATCTGAATTTAGAATTGAAGTCTTATGCGAAGACTTGATTTGAATTATGTAATAAAATGTTATAGTCAGAATAGAATTAGTAAAGAAAAATAGAATTATCAATTTAAAAAAAAAAAAAATCACAAAACTTGATCTGAATTTAGAATTGAAGTGCAAGCAAAGACTTGATTTGAATTATGCAAAAAAAATTCAAGTCAGTATCGAATCAGTAAAGAAGAATAGAATTATCAATTTAAAAAAAATGAATACCACAAAACTTGACCTGACCTGAATTTAGAATTGAAGTGCAAGTGAAAACTTGATTTGAATTATATAAAAAAAAATCGAGTCAGTATTGAATTAGTAAAGAAGAATAAAATTATCAATTTAAAAAAAAAGAATACTGCGAAACTTGACCTGAATTTAGAATTGAAGTGCAAGCGAAGACTTGATTTGAATTATGCAAAAAAAATTTGAGTTAGTATAGAATCAGTAAAGAAGAATAGAATTATCAATTTAAAAAAAATGAATACCATAAAACCTGACCTGACCTGAATTTAGAATTGAAGTGCAAGCGAAGACTTGATTTGAATTATGTAAAAAAAATTGAGTCAGTATCGAATTAGTAAAGAAGAATAGAATTATCTATTCAAAAAAAAAAAAATATTGTGAAATTTGACCTAAATTTAGAATTGAAGTTGCAAGTGAAGACTTGATTTGAATTATGTAGAAAAATTCGAATCAGTATCGAATCAGTAAAGAAGAATAGAATTATTAATTTTTTAAAAAAAATACTGCGAAACTTGACCTGAATTTAGAAGACTTTATAGTCAGTATATAATCAATAAAGAGAATAGAATTATCTATTCAAAAAAAAAGAATACCATGAAATTTGACCTAAATTTAGAATTGAAGTTGCAAGCGAAGACTTGATTTGAATTATGTAAAAAAATTCGAGTTAGTATTGAATTAGTAAAGAAGAATAGAATTATCAATTTTAAACAAAAAAATACTGTGAAACTTGATCTGAATTTAGAAGACTTTATAGTCAGTATAGAATCAGTAAAGAGAATAGAATTATCTATTCAAAAAAAAAGAATATCACGAAATTTGACCTGAATTTAGAATTGAAGCTGCAAGCAAAGACTTGATTTGAATTATGTAAAAAATTCGAGTCAGAATTGAATTAGTAAAAAAGAATAGAATTATCAATTTTAAAAAAAAAAATACCATGAAACTTGACCTGAATTTAGAATTGAAGTGCAATCGAAAACTTGATTTGAATTATGCAAAAAAAATTCATGTCAGTATCGAATCAGTAAAGAAAAATAGAATTACCAATTTAAAAAAAAAAAATATCGCAAATTTGACCTGAATTTAGAATTGAAGTCTTATGCAAAGACTTTATAGTTAGTATATGATTTGTGCATAATAGTAAATAAGTATTTATGTACTTGGATTGTGAACTTTTTTGTAGTTTTTAAATCAATTTTCCTGTTAACTCTTAGCACTCTTAATATAAAATAGCCCTTATAAGATAAATCGCATTAACCCTTCTTGATTCAAGATTGCCTTCACTATACTATCGATTTTCACTCAGAATAAGAGAGAGAGAGAGTCAATTAGTAATCTGTAAACCTTTTTATAACCAAACAATAACTGATTAAACCCTTGATAAACATTATTGTTACCTTTAATTAAAAATCTGCAATACTACGTTAATCCAGGCTCATGTGACGATCATTAAAACTCTTAACGATCGAATAGAGAACCAAAGCCACAGCATACTTGAAATAAAGAAGAGGAATTTCTTTTTACTTGCTCTTAGAATCTCGAAACAACTGATAGAAGCATAGGACTAAGTCATGCTTATCTGAACGCCAGTATCGCCACAGTAAAACTCAAGACTCAGACCAAGTTTACTAATAATAGTAGTTTAGTTAGTTTTATTATCTCTATTCAGCTTAAAGATTATACAAAAGGTCTGTAGTTTATATAAATTAAAGATATTGCATAAATAAAATTTATTACTAGTTAAAATGTATATATTTAAGATCATATTTTATTTAGCAGTTAAGTGTTTTATTATGTAATTTTGTAAAATTTGTATTTGTAAATAACCAGTTTATTAATAAGCAACATAATCATTAAACATTTAAACTTTATTTATACAAAATCTTTCATAATAGAAAGCAAGTAAAAAAAAAAAATAAAAAATAAAAATTTTAAATTTTAAAAGGCAAGATTGTAGGCAATCCCATGAAGATACTCCTTAATAGATCTATTACCACAATTGTTGAATACTGTTTGTATGCGCTGTTCACACTCAATGGTATGTCTTCTTTGGGGTGGCCTCAGAGCATCTCGCAAAATTGCTTCAATGTCAAGTTCAACTCTATTTTGCTCTTTCCGAATCTCTTTCAAAATTTTAAAAATCCCTGCATGTGCACAACCTACTAACACATCCCACCTCCTGTGCCAACCTTCTACAGAGTTCTGTGTTCTTGGAAATACAAGTTCAATGTTATCAATCACAGACCAAAAAGTGAAGAAAACAATAGTTCTGACCTATTAATATTTCTATTTCTATAAGTGTGCCTGACTCTACTATAAAGGAAAGTTTCCTCAAACCAACGAATAACATGCCCAGCTTTGGCTAGAATATAAGTTTTCAATTCTTCAAATGCAGCTGGTATTTCAGAAGGGAGCAAAAAGGCAAGAACAGAAAAACTCCTTATTAGCAAGCTAAAATCTTCCTCTGTACCATATCTTGAGGCAAGTCTGTAGGCCTGAATCTTACGATAAATACACTGTGAAAAATAAAAGTGGCAATCTTTACCCTGAACATTATCAAATTCCAATTGGAAAGAATTTATAGCGTCTGCCTTGAAATTGGTCAAAACTATATGCGGATTCAAATTTATGTTATGTTCCTCGCTGAAATCTATCAGTTTATCAAACAATTGTCTGTGTGATTCCTCTGACTTGCTAGTCATTAAACAGAAAACCAATGGTAATACTCTTGAATTTTCACTCTTGCTGACACATCCTAAAATATAATATTTAATATATATATTTAATATATATATATATATATTATATATAAATAAAGTTAGTAGTATAATTTAAAAATAAAAGATAGTAAATAAATAAATAAATAATAAATAAGTAAATAAGTAAATAAATAAATAAATAAAAAATAATTTAGATTTAGCCAAAGGTGAAATTCATAGCCTAAGAAGTTTTAGAGTTAGGTGCAGTTTAAGATTAAGGAGGAGTTTTATATAAACATAATATAGATTTGATATAATGTCCTGATTTCAGTTCTCATAAGCTTATAAAAAGTTCTGAAAATTTTTACTTAGAATACCTAGAGATGTGTTAATGCAAGTTCTTTTGGCTTTGCATCATATAATACAATATTATATTGCATGAACAATATGCAATTCTGTATAGTATATTGTGACTTCTCAAAACCGATATTTATGTCGAACAGATTTTTGTATTACTATTGAGAGGTTATCAGATTGAAAACATAATAGCCATTAATATATAGCGGATGTGTCTATAAAATAATCTAGCCAGTGTCATGGTGATATAAAGTATTTGGTGAATATGTTGATGAATAAGAGTAAGAGCGATCAAACATCTAGTGTCTTGTATACATAATTCATACGGAATTATGGGTGGTCGGTAATATGTTGGAATACCGATAGTTAAAAGATCGAGAGAAAGATCAATTGTGTAATGAGAGATAGTTTATTATTAATTATGCATGAACAATCGAATAAAATGTGTAAGTAATATAAGAGTCAAACGATCGTGTGATCGTATATGAACGAATTATGACGTAAGTAGTGTGACCTGAAGTATGTATATATGAAAAAGCGAATATAAGAGTTAGTATTAGTTGGTATTAGAATCCCTCTTAATTAATAAAGCGCATTTGAATAATAAGTAAAATACTTGCCTTAGTATAAACATTGAAATCAGAATAAGCAAAGCGATTAAGTGCTTTCTATAATAAAGTGTCTATAAAGTGATTTCTAGTGAAATCAAAATTATATAATAACTTCTATGTGCATTTTTAAATTTTAGCAACTTGCATCACATAATGTAGTATAATGTAGCATGCAACATTGCTTGCATAGGGCATATGGCACATCTCTAATAATACCCGATCCCATTTACTTATCATGTTTTGAGATATTGCACATGGTGAATTTCACCTCCGGTAAGTATTAAAATCATCCAATAAATAAATAAGTAAATAAAGAATAAATAATATGAAAAGATTAAAAGGTACCATGAATAGTGTATAGTTGCCTAAACTTATTAGGTACTGTCTAGAAGGTTCTATCTATAACCCAGAATGTTGAACGATTTAAGTAGCGAATGCTATCCACAGTTGTAAAAATTAAAATCTCATTTCACTCTACGGTAGAATCATGAATTAAAAAGTCTAACCCACTTAAAGTTCTTTTTATGTGATCAGGGATAATTAAGTCTTCTAAAGAAAGCGGCTTTGTAGGAAGATCAAGATGTCGAATTTAATGAATCGTTTGACAGATTGTATTAGGAGACGGAAGGTATTGGTACACGTTGTGAGAGGCTAAATGATCGAAATATAGTCTCACAGATATCTACGGGGACTAATCTAATCCAAATCAACACTCTAATCTACCAAATTATGCCAAACTCTATCTGGACCCTAATGGTGGAAGGCACGAAAGAGGGCATGGAAAGACTTGGTCCAAGTTGTTAGGGCCAAATAGAGCTCTAGACTACGTCACGAGGCTCTAATTCGGGAATTACAGTATAGTAAGATGGTTTATTATCGGGAAATTGGGTAAACGAATATATGAGTTATATAGGATAACTTGTGTTTTATTAAAAGCTCAATACATGAGATGATTTTATTCAAGTCAGACTCTTGGTTCTTATATACAGTTTTGACTTTAATATGATTCGCTAATACTACCTAATACATATAACATATAAAATCTATCTATCATATATAATCTATCTAACCTATCAATCATATATGACCTATCTAATATATCGAACACATCTATCATATTCAGCAGTTATAGCAGTTATGGCAGATCTAACATATCTGACGGATCTGACATATCTGTTAGATCTAACATATCTAATATATCAGACAGATATGACAATCTTTTCCGGCCCGCCTCTATCGACTGTGGCGAAAAATCATTTTGTGCTAGAATTTACCCTTTCACAGACTCCCAACCTTAATTTTGAGTTCCACAAAAAAACAAAATATAGAGACGAAACTACAAATAATAAATTTTTTTTTATTTTTATTTTTTTTTTTTTAATTGCCCTCCGTGCTGTTACTATTTTCGTTTAGGTTATTTCTAATTGCAGTACGCATTGAAGCAGCTACTGAGGCCTGAACTAGCTGCTGATACTTATAGTGGGTAATGTAGTAATTTTTGCCAAATTCATATAGGTGGTTCGACCTATTTGTTCGACACCAATGAGCTCAAACAGCTCATGGATGCGGACAGTAGCCATAAAGTAGTGGCTAGTCATCCTTGCTTGCTGTACTGTCCTTCATTCTGGGGTTAGTCAGGCAATCATGGCGCCTAAGTAAAAGGTATAAGTTAGGCTGCCAACTTTGTTTTCACTTTTGGAAGACCTAGCCATAGCTTGGTAGGTTCTTTGCATCTGGGTTTCAATGGGGTTTGTCATAGCATACAGAGGCAAAAAAGGCACCACATGCTCTGGTTGGGTAGCTAGAAGGTTGTTGACAAGAGAACTAAAATTTGTAGACATCTTGAGTCGTTTGGAATGGTATGTCATGAATTACCATTCTCTATTTATATGTTTTTTTTTTTAGTTAAAGAGCTTCTATCCTTCTTTGTGAAGTTTATACATGCCTTTCATGAGGTTAGTATAAACATATAATGGATTTGTCCGTTTTAGCATTAGCCTGTGGCTCCAGGTATTCAGGAAACACTTTGTTTCTTTTGAAATATCGCGTGGCTTTAATATGTCGATCCTTGGCCTTTGGGTGTTGGTACTTAATCTAAGCCTCCACAGCATCAATCATTATTGATATTCCATTATTCTTAGAAGGTTCTTCTGGATTATCCAGGTGCTAGACACTGACTACCTAGACGGGATTTTTGCTTAATATTGGTTTTCTTTGCTTCAGGTAGGTTACTTTGCTTCATGTTCATCTTTTTCAATACCAATTCCATTGGTAACAATATCCAATACTGTACATATTGTACAGGTTCTTCTTATGGATAAGCTTTGACATTCCTATGGTGCTTCTCTTGAGTCTTTCCAGTAGATAATGCGGACGTTTCTTTTCTTCTTGCCGTTCCTTTCTTCTTTTCAAATCTTTATATGTATCGATTCTTCTTTTCTTCAGGTTTTCACTTGCTGTTATGTGCCCCACACCCGCACAATAACTGTCATAACCTACCGTATCTAATTTTGTCATGTCCATTTGTCTTCTTTAATTTCTTATTTCTCATATAATTCAATTTCAGAATTCGTTTGTTCTTAGAGTCTTCTATGATTCTAATCCTGATCGACACAGATTCTTGAATACCGTCGAATGTAATTCCTTCGAAAGCTTCCTATCTTGTTGGTCATAATGATATGTAAATGTCTTCTTAAGATATGTTAATGCATATCTTATAATTTAATTTAAATCTAAATTCGGGATTTCTACTTCACTAGTCGGTTTACTAATACAATTTGTAATTTTTTTTGTATAATATAATTTGCTAGTATACATTTCTTGTGAATGTGTTGTATGATCGGTTTTGTTTAATCTTATTAGCTTCCAAAATTTGATTCTTGATTTCATTATCTTTCTGGCCTATTTCATCTGATAATTTTCTATTGCAGTAGGTTGTTTATTAATTTCTTTTTCCATATGAGTCGTATTACGGACTTTGATAATTGCTAAATATTCGATTTTTTTTTTTTTTCGTACTAATTGCGATACTTCAGTAACCAATTTCATGGTAATTCTTCAATTCTTGGATAAATGCTTGCTCAATTTTGTAAAATCACAAATCACTTTGAGTGCAACGTCGATATAACTTCCATTAATAATGTTGAACCAAGTTGCTCTATATATAGTGGCAAATCCTCCTTTTCCAATTTCTTTAACATTAGGTAATCTATTAGATGGAATTCATTTTATCACATTTTCATAAATCCAGGTTCTAAGTCAGAATTCTTTTATAGAATCTTCAAAATCTTTATTTTTACTTGTTCATTTTGTTGTCATTTTCGGGTTGCATGATAGGCACTATACTGGTTGTGTGTTATCTTTATTACAATGTGCACATTTTCTATATTCAAAATTTCGGCGAAAACTATTATGCAAAGTGTCCTTTTTGCAGCATTTATAAATTTTATTTTCATTCTTCTCTATGCCAATTCCATGACAGTAACAATTGGTAGTTTTCTGAATTTCTATAGAATTTCCAGCCTCAGCTAACTTCAGGTAATATTCAAACACATCGATTTCGACGCCAGTTCTGAAGTTATAGCCAATTTGATAGGCTCTGTTAGAATTATTCAATTTCATCGATTTTTGATACCACGTGAATGCTATGTTTTCGTCCTTTTCGACTTTACTATTCCCGAGTTTAGTTATTCTATTGTCCAACAGTATGTATTTTGTTGCTGATTTCTATATTAGCAAAATCAGCTGATCTTTGTTCATATACTAATGGCGTAGGTTTATTTTTCAACTTGCTTTTTGTTACTATTAGTATATATAGAAGTAATAGTAGGTTAATCCTGATGCTATATAAAGTGAATCTGGGGTTAACTAGATTTGTTGGTTCTTTTTCTTTTTGGTTTGCTTCGATTACTATATTTTCAGCTAGGTTTAGCCTGAGATTTGTTTATCTTCGTTGATTGTTGATACGCCTGGTGTTTATTTCGTTTAACACTAATTCCACAGGGCTGGTAAGTGTTTCTATTAATTTGAACCTTTTTAGGAGTTCAATATTTTTGTCAGCCTTGTTATTATTAACAAGTTCTTGACCAGGATAGTTTTCCACATTTTTTTTCTCCTTTAGCTCAAATTCGTCAATTTCAAAGTCGTTAGGGCCCAGCCAATCTTCAGGAATTTTGTTATTACAAGGATGCCAAATCTCGTCATTATCATCATAATTATCGGTATTTTCAGGTTTTTTGTCCAATTCAGAGATTTTTTTATTCATTTTAACGGCTATACTATTTTGGCAGCCAGGATCGACTTGAGATATTTCTTTAAAGTCGCTAGTCTTTTGATAATTACTGAGTGTCTTACAATTGTCTTTTTTCATTTTATCATCAGGTTCTTGATAATAAATGAGTGCCTTATTGTTTTATTTTTCAAGGTCATAACTTTTGACACTGATTTGTTCTATTTTATCTTCGTCTATATCAGCAGACTTCAGATAATTTTTCTTATCAATTTCAACTCCAATACCTAAATTATAACCATAACCAACTTGATTATAGCATCCAAGATTATTATCGACAGGTTGATAATCGATAGGTTTAAAATTATCAAGGCTGGCTTCAAAAGTTCGGTCAGCACCACCTATCTTCGATGACTTTTGATATGTAGTAAACACCTTATGCTTATCCATTCTGACTTTAATTTCCCGATGGGTATCCTTTTTAAGTAATCTTTTATTATTATAAGTTTTTCTTGGTTCATTCTTCACTTGACTTCAAATAGGTCCTAGCAGGCCATAGTCAAATGCAATTTCATGGGAAGCTGTCTTTAAATAAGTTGTATGGGTTTTCTTTTCTTTATTCTTGACCTTATTAAACTTTTCTTTTGTTTCATTTATACTATAGACTTCCTGGTTATCGTGTTAAAGAGACCTTTCTTGCATCGAAGTTTTGCTAGTTGAGCTTTAGAGACAGCCATATTTCGCCGCAGACTTTTATATAAAGGTAGGTTTACAATTTCTTCAGCTTTGCTTTTGTCTTTCATCATTTTTTCTACTAACTCTAACATAAGCTTCAGGGCTTCGGAAACTTGCTCAGCTTCAAGACTATCACTAAAATTTTCAATTATCATATCTTGGACCACTTCGATTTGTTCTGATGTAAGTGTTCAAAGAATCATTGTGCACTTTTCATCCAATTTTCTCACGTTAGAACATATAGGCACAGTGTGTTCTTTTAGGTTACAATAGGAGCACCATAGTTCTTTTCTAAGAGCTTCTTTTCGAAAATTTCTTTGTCTTTGAGGTGATTTTAGCCTTCGCGGATTTTGGAGTTCTTTGTTGAAATAAGTATTCCTTTTTATGTTTCAATTCGGGTAGGTTAAGAAGTAAGTATCTCACAGTCACGACCAAATTGTGAGAGGCTAAATCGACCTCTACGATCGAAATATAGTCTCACAGATATCCAGTGTTGTATATGGGACAATTTTGGACATTTTTTCAAATTAAAATTACTCAAAATTTTATTAAGATAATCTATAATTTTTTCACTAATGAGTTCAGCATCTAAAAAAAATATATAATTATATATTTTTTAAATTACTTTATTGATTAGTTAAATATGGGACATAGACTTGGACAATTTTGGACGTTAGACATTTTACATAGTGTGGACACGTCCCATGTACAACACTGTGGATATCTATGGGGACTCCAAATCAACACTCTAATCCACCAAATTATGCCAAACTCTATCTAGACCCTAATGGTGAAAGGCACAAAAGAGGGCGTGAAAAGACTTGGTCTGAGTTATTAGGGTCAAATAAAGCTCTAGACTACATCATGAGGCTCTAATTCGGGAATTACAGTATAGTAAGATGGTTTATTATTGGGAAATTGGGTAAACGAATGTATGAGTTATATAGAATAACTTGTGTTTTATTAAAAGCTCAATACGTGAGATGATTTTATTCAAGGCGGACTCTTGGTCCTTATATACAGTTTTTGACTTTAATATGATTCGCTAATTCTACCTAATATATATAATATATAAAATCTATCTATCATATATAATCTATCTAACCTATCTATCATATATGACCTATCTAATATATCAAAAATATCTATCATATCCAGCAGTTATAGCAGTTATAGCAGATCCAACATATCTGACGGATCCGACATATCTGTTAGATCTGACATATCTGACATATCGGACAGATATGATGATCTTTTCCGGCCCGCCTCAATCAACTGCGGCAAAAAATCATTTTGTACTAGAATTTACCCTTTCACAACGTATTGAGGACTATCAGTAATCACTGTCTGCAAAACCTGAGCTGGCTTTTTCCTGGTTAGTTGTGCTTGATCCTTTATCTTAGCAATCATCTTCACAACTTTCACTCGGCTTGCTTGTGCTGAATGGGTATGCTCTTTTATACTTTTAAGATAATGTTGACTATTTACTAGTCTGGTTACCACACGACCAGTGCAGTTCAACTCGTTTTACCTCTCGCAATACCAATAAAATGCATTATTATGATTTTTGTCCTTAACCATAAGGAAACCATCAACGTTAATTTTATCATTTCCGCGAATAGATGGAATGATTTTGCAAATAAAGTTATTCATAGTGTATTAGCATGTTATGATAAGAAAAAAAGATTTTTTAGAAGGATTTGTTTTTGAAAAATATATTTTACTGATAAAAAATTGGTAATTATGAATTTAAATTCTTTGTGTTTATGGTGTTTTATATAAATTAAATCCTTGAAAAAAGTTTAAAACTTTATTTTAATTTCTCCTTATTAGGAATAATGATAAAAAAAAAAGATTTCATCTGCAATTCTTCATTCTTTACAGAAATCTATAGTTTTTGCTAAATATATTTACAATATATTTATTATATATTAACAATATTATTATTATATAATTTAAAATAATATATAATAATAATTATATTTTTGTTCTTTCTGCTAACTCTTTTGTAACTTCATTCCTAATAATATGTTTGTTATATAGATACAATATAATTATATATATAAAATTATTTGTTATTAATCTAATAATAATAATAATAATAACAGAATAAAATAAAAAATTTCAATATTTTAATAATATAAGGGTTTTATAATTTACCGCCATGGCGATGTATTGCCACCCTGGTCAACCAATTAGAATGCAGGATCAGGTGTAACGTGAAATCAAAGGAATTATGCTTTTTCTTCAAAAATCGGCTATAGCACGAAATTTTGCCTATGAAACCATCTCTCATGCTCTAACAAAAAAAATTTCTTTCAAAATTTTGGGTTAGAACCTTTTTGCTAAAGCGCTCTACCCTAACACTAACCCTAAACTAACCCTACCATTACCCTAACTCTAAACTAACGAATTAATTTTATTGTTTTGATTTCACATTACACCAGATCTTATAGGGTGCGATACATCGCATATGCAATAAAATATAAAATTCTATAAAAGCCCTATGATAAATATATTAAATTATTTATAATATGTTTATAATATGTTTATAATATTAAAAGGTTTCTTACAAGAGAGTTAACGGAGCTTATTAAGACTTTTATTATATGTTAGATATATGCTGTTTATATTTTTAAAAAATCAAGGTTTCTGTAAAGTTGTAATGAGAACTTCATTCAATTTTCTTAATTTCTTATTTATTAATTACGAATCATCTTTTTCATATACTTGTGTAAATACTTTCGAATTAATTTTCATTTTTTTTTTTTTTTTTTGTCTTAAGGTGACCTTTTGTCTGGGGAACTTTTTACTAGAGTATAGACGGAGTTTTATATGTGATTAACACAA
>CAJVPY010004753.1:0-12229 GCA_910591965.1 Dentiscutata erythropus | reverse complement strand
GTGACTAGTTGTACTCTTGTGATACTGATGTAATATGTAAAGCCGGTGCTAAAATTAACATTGGCCTACCGCTTGTATTAATAAAGTGCCAAGGGCCTAAGTGGTTACTTTAATATTAAAAAATATATATATATATATATATATTTTTTAATATTTATTATAAAAAGGCGAGCACGGCCTTCTGTTGATCCGGAGGAGAACCCCCTAGTAAGTTAGGGGCTGAAGGGGAAGTAAATCAGTGGCTAGACGGTTACACATAGGCACCTTTGAGCAGCCGTGTGATGCTTTACGCAAGAATAGGGAGTGCAGTGGTCTGGGAACTGCAATACTGTGAGGGAGAGACTCGAAATATATATAGAAATGTATATAGACTAGATACTGTAATATACTTAACTATTCAGACATAATAAAGTGGCTACCATTGAAACCAAAAAAAAAATATATATATTTATTATAAAATGCATCTATAGTAGTTTTGCATCTATTATATGTTTTTATATATTTTTTCAAGTTTTATAAGTTTTTTATATACAAAGTTGATCAAAAACTCTTTCTGACAATCATCTGAACCAAAATTTCCCACTGAAGAAAAACCAAAATCTTGTTGGAGAGGTGTGGCCTAACAAGCGGTTTGTCTAGAAGTCAACATTTTCTTATTTTTGGAACTCCTCTATAAGTTGTACATTCGGTATACAAGCCAAGAGCGTTAGTATTCAAGAAAACTGGCTGAAGATGTGCACTCTTGGATGCAAAATCTTGGTGGGTAGACAAGTGTCTTCACCGTCAATGAAGTTCTTAGGCTGTTACTTCAAAGAAGAACACAGGGGAAACAACAAAGCTTTGTTATTCTTTAAGCCACACTATTTTATTTGGCCAAGTGGTTCCTATTTTGCCTTTACTCGCCCTCCTATCGGTCTTCCAAAATTTTCTACAAAAAGTGGGGATTTGGCTTACCCCCCAAAAAATCAGCATTGTTTACACCTTCTTAATTCGGATATACTCAGTAGCATGCAGCTACGTGTTTGTTTTGTTTATCAATACGGTGCTATGTTATGGGGAAGAAATCGGTGCCCTCATTTAGGAAATACCTGAGCTTCATTGGTGCTCGGAACGAGTCCTCTATGATAAGGCGACATCTTACAATCAAGATATATTAATTAGTTGCAATTATTATATAATTTTTATCCTTATACCTGACACGAGCTATAATAGTGTATTATAGCTATCTTTCTTTTTTTTCGCTTTTTTCATCTTTGTTTATTAATGTTAGACTGTTTTAGAATTTGTTGAAAAGTTTTTTTTTCCCACCGTGAGGTGTTTTTTTTTCTAAAATGTTTATGTTTTCCATAAACATGGCTTTATTTTTTTCACTTTTATGTATAAATAAGGGTTTAATTATGTTGTCGGGCTTAGGTGGAAGAGGTTTAAAAAAAGGGAAAGGTGGTCATAATGGGCAGTAGGTACTATCTGTTGAGAGCCAGTTTTGTTCAATTGCAGGAGAGGCCTGGAAAGAGGAGAATCCTACTATAGCAGGTTGAACATAGGTACTTAGTGAGCAACCAGGTTAGTCTTTACTTGTAATTTAGGTATAGTTGTGTGGCCTTCGGGCACGGCACATGTCGTTTAGAGATAGTTCTCATATGCTATCTGCCGACATGTTCAGAGTTTATCACTCACTGATAAGTCTCTCTAAAATTTTAATAGTCTAGATTGATTATTACAAGTAAAGGCATGACTGCCGAATTTTTTTTAAAAAAAAAAAAAAAAAAAGTTTTTTATATAAAATTTTTAGCACAAATTCTTAAGGTTTAAAAGGGTTTTGAAGATGTACTTAAAATATCATATATTAATTCAAATACAACATAGATGATAAAATACCATAAATATATTTTAGTAAAAATGTATTTTAATTATATATTTGTAATAAATAATTTAAAATTATTTATTACAAGTATATAATTAAGTTAATTTTACTAATTTTTAATTATTAGTAGAAATTTTACACTTTGTACTATAATAATTAGTTAGTTAGATAATATATTAGAATTAATTAGTGATCTACTAGTCAACCAGAGAATGATTATAATAAATTGTAACTCAAATTACTTATAAAAATTGGAGGTCTCCAAATATGGCATACGTGTATCTAAAACTTTTTTTTATACTAAGTTAATCACTTTGCCAAAATATTTTTAAAAAACATTTTTTTTACTATGTAAACTTTTTTGCAAACAATACTATTGTTTGCAAAGAAGTTTATATAGTAAAAGAAACATTTTTTAAAGATATCTCGACACCTACCAAGCTAATTTTGACTCTCTAACCACCATTAGATGCATCTTAACAAGCTCTATAAAAGTCTTTTAAGTTAGAAAAGTGATTAACTTAGTATAAAAAAGTTTTAGATATACGTACGCTACATTTGAAAACCCTAACTTTTATAAATAATTTGAGTTATATTTTACTATGATTATAGTATGATCATTCTTTGGTTAACTGGTGGATCACCAATTAACAAAATTAATAGGTCTTATCAAGTATAATAGTTATCAAGATTGTTATTATTTGTAATTTAAATAAAATTTATATAAAATATAGTTTTACTTAATGCTATTTCTTTTACTATAGTACTATTAGTTTTAGTATATTATACAATTATTTATTTTTTAGTATTTGGGTTTTAATCTGTTTGGGTCTTGGTTACATATTATAGAATCAAGATAATACTTATATATATACAATATTAGTAAAGTATGTAGAGATTTTTAGTAACTATAATTAATATATATATATGCAAAAAGAAAAATTATAATAATAGTCTCACCTTTAATATTAAAAAAAAAAAAAAAAAAAATTATAATAATAAAAGATCAATTCCTAAATAAATAAAGGTTTGAATAAAATAAAACAATAATAAAATATTTATCTTTTTAATTATATTTGTACTGTATATATATAAAAATTTTTTAAAATATTAAAAAGAAGTTTTAATATTAATATTAAGAAAACAACTCAAAAAATACTAACAAATTAAGATACAAGTAAATAAATTTTTTATTAAAATTTGATTTTAAAAATACTAATAGATAAATTTTAAATTTTAGATAAATCTTATACTATAGATATTGAATATTGTTAACAAAAAAAGATAAATTTAATATACAATTACAAATAAAATAAGTAAAAACTAATTTAATAAAAAAATTATTTGAAGTTATTACTTTTCAATTAGCAAGTTAGTATTGTAATTTATTTAATTAACAAATTGATATTTTTGAAGCTAGTAATACTTTATTTCTCTAAAACAACAAGTTAGTAACACTTTTAAAGCTAGCAATACTTTACTTTTTTCTAACTATTAAGTTAAAAATACTTTAATTTCTTCTAATTATCAAGTTGAAACTACATTTGAATTTTTAATTTCTCTTAACTATTAAGTTAAAAATATATCTAAACCTTTAATTTCTTTTAACTATCAAGTTAAAAATACATCTAAATTTTTAATTTCTCTTAACTGTCAAGTTGGTAATATTTTTAAATCTTTAATTTTACCCATTAAGTTAACAATATTTTTAAACCTTAATTCTTTCAAACTAACAAATTAAAAATATTCATTTTAAATCTTTAATTCTTTTTAACCAATAAGTTAAAAATATCTTTTTAAAAACTAATAGCACTTTAATTCTTTTTAACTAGAGCAATACTTTAGATAAACTACAATTACAATATGCCAATTATATTTATTTATTACTAGATAATAAATTTAAATCTATAGATATTAGATTAAAATTTTGATTTATATAAAGTATAATCTCTAGGCTTAAAAAACATATTTTAAAATAATGATAAATATAATTATAAAGCAAAGCAACTATTTACTTTAAATAGAGATTATTATTTTTTTTTTAACAGTTCGGCAGTCTTGTCTCTACTTTATTAGGCTTTATAATATTATACTGTGAAATATTAAAATTTTTGTAGGGTATAAACCCTAATGCCACCTAAATTACAAGTATTAGCTCACCTGGCTCATTGTGACCAAAGTCCAAATTACCCATGTGCGACCTGCTATAGGCAGGATTCATCTCCAAAATATTCTCTACTGCACTTGCAAAGAATAAATCTTCACTGAAAGGTTCCCACCGGTTCGTCAAGACTACCTATCTTCCTTCTAAACTTTTTCTACCTAGATCCAAGCAGAATAGTTTATCTCTTATTTTTCCATAAGGGAAGAAAAAATATGCCACATATATGAAAGAAAACAAAACTATCTAGAAAAAGAAAGAGAAAAACAAAAAAAAAAACATTTAATCAAAAAAAAAAAGGAGTTCTAAATATGGTTCTATCATAATAGGAACAAGATGAAAAGAGTAGAAAAAAAGACATAGGCATCCTGATGAACTATCTTAAAAAAAAAAAAAAACAAAAAAAACAAAAAGAAGAAAAATATACTATTATAACCCATGCCAGGTATAAAAGTAAAAATTATATACTAATTGCAACTAATTAATATATCTCGGCTATAAAGCTTCACTTTATCGTTGGAACTTATTCTGAACATATTACCAAGATTGGGTATTTCCTAAACAGGGGTTATCAATCTCATCCCCATACCATAGCACCATAGTGATAAACAAAACAAACACGTGGTTGCATTCTACTGAGTTCAACCAAATTAGGTAAGTATAAACAATGCTGATCTTTTGAAGGAGTAAGCTAGAATGCCCACTTTTTGTCAAAATTTTTTGGTGAAGTCAGCAGAATATGAGAGAGAGAGAAAACACTTGAAACCACCAAAAGAGTATAGGTTTCTTTTACTAGAATCAACTATTTACCGGAGCCTGCACAGTACTAAGTCTTTTTGGTAAGTGATAAACTCTAAACTTGTCGGCAAGTAGTATATGAGAACTACTTCTAAATGACAAGTGCCGTGTCTGTAGCCAGTAAGTAATAAACTCTGAGACTGTTAGCAGGTAGCGTATGAGAACTACCTCTAAATAACAGTTGCTAACTTACAGTCTCTTTTCCTATGTCTTATGTGAGAAGTTGTCGACTTTACTCTAGTGTACTGTATTTTTTTCTAGTAAAATGTTTTTTAGAAATTGTGGTCCAAATGATCATTAAAAAGAGTTGCAAATAAAGATTATTATTTTAATTTTTATTTTATTTTCTATAATTATTAATTTAGGTTTTTCTTTTAACATATTTTATCAAGATACAACAATATTTGAAATATAGTATTTGTTGCAAATTATTATAAAATTCTTTTTATAGCTAATATAATATATCAAAATAAAAGTGAGGTGTGGTGTGGCGGCTTAGTGAAGTGGACTAGTCGTCACCCTCTCCAAGTGGCAGGTCTAGAGTTTGAATTCCATAGACGACAATTTTAAAAAATAAACCTGTGATACGATGACCTGTATATCATGATTGGGTCGTGAATTGAGAATCTGTAACTCGAGTTGCACCAGGGAGTGATCCTAGAAGATCTGCTGGCATTTGTACAACTGGGGAAATCCAAGAACTATAAATAAATGCAAACTAGCTTAGGGCAGTGCAAACACTTGATAAGTTTATAATTGTATAAATTTTGGGGATCACCTTTACCGTACAAGAAGCCTATTTGGGAAGTTCTGAGTTGGAAGTAGCAGTGATCTTTGACGGTACTATATGACAGCTAAATTCGAACCGGGGCTGAGATCAGTGAACCGAGCAACCAGGTCCTTTAGTGGGAGACATATTAGCTGAATCGCCAGGTACTAGACATACCAAAAGAAAAGGGCATACGCTTCAAAAGTATGGACCAAAGGGAGAGTATCCTTCAGGCACCTAAAGCCTGAGCAGACTACCCTTCCGAGTTGCTAGCTGGAAGTAAAGGAGGAACCGATTAAGAATCCGGGTAAGAAAATGGTTGGATTGGGGTACTGGAGTTGTTGTGAATCTTGCAAGGGCAGGAGTACATAATGGATAACTAATTAGGAAGGTTGGTGTTTGAGATACAGATCGGGTTACGACAGCACCCCAAAAGTTGGCTTAAGATACGAACCTGTTGGTGGCAACACAACATGTACTAGTTAGAAAGAAATTACCGAACATGCAGTTGAATATATGTGTGGGATATATACTGTGCTGTTAGATTTACTACAAGAATAAATGCCTTCTGTTATTGGCTAAAGTCTTAGCGTCTTAAATGGTAAATTGTTCTTGTTAAAAGGGACATATTAGGAGGAAACATGTAGCACTGGTAAAAGCCAAAAAGTTTAATTAGATAGCTTTCTAGTTAGGCTATAGGTATGATATTTAGTGTAGAACCCTTAGCATAGCACTAACGCTTTGGGCAGACTACTTAATTAGGCAACCAAAAGTTATATGTGTAACTAGTTGTACTTTCGTAATACTGATATAACATGTGGTCTAGTCTTCGGACAAGACTACCTGCTTGAACTAATAAAGTGCCAGGGACTATAATTGGTCACCTTAATATCCAAAAAAATATATATATATATATCAAAGTAACAAAAAAGATAGGTTTAACTATTTATATCCTAGAAGTTATTATTTAAAAAATCATCAATATTATTATTAAATCAAGAAGTATTAATCAAGAAATTAACTTTGGAAGTATATATGTTCGACATCATTTCACAATTTAGATCAATTTTGAATTGACCTACATCATTCTAAAATTTTTACCGATTTAAAAATGACTTGGGTCAATTCTTAATGCGTGTGCTATTGCTAATTAGTCACATAGGATAATTGGTCACTCCCAATGGCAAATGCAAGGACTTTATTATAAATTAGAACTCAGAATCACATTAATTTATTAATGTATTATCTAATATTAAAAGGAAAAAACAATAGTCTTTGAATATTTAAAATTAAATAAATCTTTCTTATTAATTTTAAAAATGGAACGATGCAACTTCCTGGTGCATCAAACCTTTGATCGAATATTAGAAGTTTTATTCGCCAAATGAAGAACAAACGTAGCTTAATGGATCGAAATAAATATAATCAATGCTTAATGTACAAACAATTTATAAAACCCAAATTTTAAAATTCTTTATGTTGGTACGACTGAGAACTTCATATAATTAAGCCAACTGAAAATTAAGTAGAGTGTAAGTTTCTTCAATTGAAAAATTTTTATGAAATAATTTGTACCGCATGTAAGCAACAAAACGTGCTAGTCAAGACAAAACCTGGCAAACAGTTTTTTTTTGGTTTAGTTTTTTTTTATAATATACTTACATTTTTTTTAATAATATAAAAAAGATTCATATGAGGTATTGCTTTATTCCACAAAAGATTTCTACTAAATAAATAACTTGTTATATATATAATGATATAGATATGTTATACATGGTGAATGAAAAATCGATGAGATTTTTTGTAATTTATTTTTTTATGATAGATAAATTTTTAAATAAGCTTTATGAATTATTTCATTTTTAATATAGTAGTAATTTATGCAGATATTACATTTTTTAATTTTATACGTAAATTTTTTATGCCTTATTTATTTATGCAAAAGGATATTTAAAATATAATATTATTTTTAGAAACTGGTCGTATAAATTTATCTTTTCACCGATTAAGAAATAATGTACGTCATTTCAAAATTTAAAAATGATTTAGGTCAATTTGTAATTGACTTAAATTGTGAAATGACGCAGAACATATATACTATAATAGCAATAGTAACTATTTTTTTTTATGCATAATATATAGTATAAATTACAAATATATAAAAAAATAAGAGTGTAATGATGTAGCAAAGTGGTAGAGTTGTTGAACTCCCAAGTCAGTTTGGCTATAGTACTAAGTTCGAATCCTACTGGCAATATTTCAGACAATTTACTTGTATTACAGTAATAGCTTATATTAGAAAATTTTTTAAGCTGATAAGTGATAACAATCGATGGTGGTGTTTGCTATTGGCAAATATCCCTATTGATTTTAATTTTTTTTTTTTTTTAAGGTAAGGTCTTGCTCATATCTTTATTAAATAATTTATATAAGAAGTTACATAGTAAACTATATACAACTTAACTTGTACAAATACAAATATATATAAATTACATGCAAGAGTAAGAGCTCAGACTAATTTGACAATTTATCTGTGACCTAAACCTACTAGAGTGGTCAAGACTCATCTAGCTTTTAAAATTAGTATAAAGTTTGTAGATATACTAGAGGAGACCCACATGGAGCTCCAGCTATTGAACTTTTTTGTCACTAGTCTAGCTGGTAGACATGTATTATTTTTGTCATATACTTGATCTGGTTGTTCGCAAAGACAGCTGTATGTATAGGTTTTTTTATATTGTTTTAAAGCTGAGCATCTTTTGTATTGAAGTAAATTGCCTGTAGGTCTTGTAGAAAACTTGTGCTCTTTTTTCTATTGAGCTAATTTGGCTGAGTATAGTTTTCAGATTTGTTCGTAGATACTTTCAGTTATGTGTAGCAGAAATTGTATAACAATTTGTGATGCCTCTTTGTATAATATATTCTCAGATCAAATCATTAGTATAAGGTGAGCTGGAATAAGGCCCAGGAGAGTAGTAATGTAGTTGTAGTTGTTGGAAGATTGAAGAAAAAAGTTGAATGCAGAGTGTGAGTATAAAGTGTTAATAAGGGTATTGTGTGTGGAGACTAGTAGAATTAGAAGTAATTTATGAACTGTTTTAGATATCAAAGAAACTATAAATTGACTGAGTATATTAGGCTGTAGACATGTTAGCCAGTGTGTGAGTGTCTCTGGAAAATTATAGTTGAAGCAGTTAGAAGACTAAAAGTGCTTGTATAAGGTTGTATGAAGTAGTTATAGATAGGGAGGCAGTTTAGAAGTATCTTTTTTTTGAAGGATTTTGCATAGTTGAGTTTCTGGATATTGTAGCCTCTATTGATTTTAATTTTTTTAATTTTATTTTTTTTTTAAGAATTGACGGTCATATCACATACCCTGCTTTATTTATATCATTTTACTAATTCAGAAATTAGTGAATTACACTATGCCTTATGGCAACAAACTAGTATGTGGCTCACCTAGTTACTTTGTATAACTAAATACTAACTTAGCACCAATGTGCAACCTGCCAATGATGAGTTTAAGCTCCCAGTTTGGGTCAATCTACCAAGAAAGGTCTGCCCCAGATCATTGCCCTGGTTCATCAGCCCGTCATGACCGCCTTCTTCTTCTTATAGCCTCCTAGATAGAAGAACTCTACCGCAAGAACAACAAGAGATTTAAGAAATTAAAAGAAAAATTAAAAAAAAGAAGAAAATCTAAACTAAATGAAAAAAAACAATACACCAAAAAAAAAAATAAAGAAAAGGAGAAAAAGGCCACAAAGAAGACGGCCATGAAGACACTATTTTTACCTGTGCTAGGCTACATAAATTATATAGGTTGTATATAAAAAAAAGATTCTACTCTAACACTATATGTAATAAGAAGAAAGGAAAGAAAAAAAAATCATCTAATATCTAGAAATTTCTACACATGATCCTCTGATCCCTTATAGACTATCATCACCTAATCGAAAAGCAGTACCCGAGTCGGCTCATAGCAGGTTCCATTTTAGTAGACGCATTCTAATTTGGAAGCAGTAAACACTACCAATCTTTTGAAGGGGGTATACCGGTTTTCCCACTTTTTGGCCAAAATTTCTAAAAAAATTTCAAAATAGTGAAAATATAGTAAAAGGGCTTTGGTTGCAGGTACTTTCAAAACTTCTAAAGAGTGTACTAAAATTCAAAACTTCTGTTGTTTCTCTTGTGTTCTTCTTTGAAGTAATAGCCTTCGAGCTTCATCGACAAAGTAGAAGCCTATTTTAGACTTTCTTCTTCACCAAGATTTTTTATACAAAGGCACTACCTGCTAGTTATCTTATATAATAACACTTCTGGCTTGTATGCCGATCTATTGATTTTAATTTTTTTTTTTTTTTTTTGGTGTTAAGGTAACCTTCTTTGGCCTGGAAACTTTTTATTAGAGTATAGATGGAGTTTTATAATGTAATTACAACGATGATACATCAAGCCACATGTGCACCTTTTGAGTACCTAATTTAAGTAGTCTGCCCGAAGGTTCTACACTATCTGCCGTATCTATACCCCAACTAGGGGGGTACCCATTTAAACTATCTGGTTTTAACTACTTTCATCAGCTCTCTAACCCTGGGTATACCTCACCATTTATGTATAGATTTTGGATATTACCCATTGTGAATTTTGCACCCTACCTTAGGACTTACTAACCACACGGATTTTGTCAATTTCTATCATTAAGACTTACAACTATATATAGCTAATCTATCCTCAAAGGTAAACCTAACAAAGCGGTATATGTCCCACACATGTATTCACCTGCATGTTTCTATAACTTCTTCCTAATTAGTACCTATTGACCTGCCGTTCCGTATTAGTATCTCACACCACCTTTTGGGGTGCTGCCTTTTTACAGACATTTCTCAAGTACCAACCTTCCTAACTAGGCACCCATTACGTACTCCTTGCCCTTATTCAGTTCACAACAACCCCAGTACCCACATTTGGACTATCTTCTTACTCGGATTCTTTATCGGTCTTCCAGCTAGCAACCCGGACAGGTTGGTCTGCCTAGGCTTTAGGTGCCTGAAAGATACCCTCCTCTTGGTCCATACTTTCGGAGCGTATATTCTTTTTCTTCAGTGCGTCAGCCCGGTGGTTCAGCTAGTGTGTCTCCCTACTTAAAGACCTGATCGCTCGGTTCTCCAATCTCAGGCCCCGGTTCGAATTCAGCTCTCCTGTAGCACCGTCAAAGATCACTGCTACTTCCAAATTCGGGACTTGCCAAATGGGTTTTTGGTTATGCTGGTTTCTCAGATTTATTGTGCCAAAGCTCCTATTACTAGATAGTGTGACCGAGATTACAGATTTCTAGATCCAACCGATAATCACAACCGTAAACTGAAACACAAGCTATTTTCAAAATTTGTCGTCTATGATTTGAACTCTAGACTTGCCACTTGGAGAGAGTGACGACTAAACCACTACACTAAGTCGCCACACCTCATCTATTGATTTTAATTGATAATATTAATAATCAATAGTTTCTAATAATTGATTACTATTGATAAATTATATATCGATAGCTATCAATAACTATCGATAACTATTAATAACTATTGATAACTATCGATAATTAAGGCCAGGCCAAGTTAATTTATTGGTTCTTATAACCAGCTGAGTTAAATCTTTGCAAAAGTTTGAAAAAAAATTTTGATTATGTTTATTACCTGGGTGGTTTTTTTTAGATATTTATATAAAAATTTTATATGTTTTCTATATATAAAATTTTTTGAAAATAAAATAAAAAGCTGGGTTGCTATATCAATTTTTATTATATCAATTTTTATTGACAAGTATAATAACTATTAATTTTTATTTATATCAATTTTTATTGACAGGGTATTACTAATCAATTAATAGTCTTAAATAGTAATCGATAGTTATCAGTTTAAAAAATTCCTAATATATACTGGAATTATATATCTGTAAACCAGGGTACACTTATGCCTTTGGGCACTGGAAAACATAGATACATTTGTGTTATTGCACAAAAGAATGCAAACTAGTATAGACAGTACAAACCCAGAATAAGGCATTCTAGATCAAATATTATTAAGACCTACTTATAGTAGTCTGAAAAAACTAAAACTAGCTTGGCAAATTCAATTAAGGAAGTAACAGATCTGATCTAACCAAGTGCAATTTAGTACCACAGAACAAATCTGACTAGACTCTAAAAATTAGAGAATTTGTGCAATAAAGATTCTTCAAGCAAAAGGAATCTACCAATAGAGGTCTGATCCGATAAATAGTATATTCGAATATTCACTGAATATTTGAATACTCGAATAAGATTTTTTTCACCAAATTGTATATTTGAATATTTAATTTATTCACTAAATAATTCATTAAATATTCATTGAATATATATATATAATTAAAATTATCTAATTAATTGGTTAAATTTAAAATTAAATATAATGGTTTTGGTATATTTTTTCTACTTGTACTAAATTAATTTATAAATAAAAAGAATATTAAATATAAATATTTATATAGTTAGGGTAGAGACATTAATCACCTGATTTTTTAGAGGAGGGGGGGTCAGAGAAATTATCAGGTGCTATATAATATAGTATTATTAGCCAATCAAAATTGCCCAATATAACTA
>CAJVPY010004752.1:0-12229 GCA_910591965.1 Dentiscutata erythropus | reverse complement strand
TTGGCGATATATGTATGGCTTTGACACAACCACGAATCTATACAAATATATTAATTAGATTATTATATTAATACACTATTTTTATATAAATATATAAATATACCATTTTAATCTCTTCAAAAATTTTTTTTAGTCCATCCTTTACAATGAGATTAAGAATATGCGCAAGACAACGGTTATGAAAAACTTCATCTTTAACATCAATCGAATTCTGTAGAATATGACGAATCAACTCACTAACCGCAACATCATTCGACATTGCATTGTCAAGAGTGATAGTTTGCAACTAAAAATATCAGTTATTGTTAATTATTATATTTATTAATTATATACAATAATTTAATTTAAAATCAATACTAATTAATTACCTTAGTGGTTATAAAATAATTGTCTGTATCCGCTTTAATACAAGTTGCGATATTGCTACCGGTGTGAGGATAAGGAATTAATTTAAATGATAGTAGAACTGAAACAAGTTTCCAGTTTTTATCAAAAAAATGGGCAGTAATCACTATATAACCGAGTTGTTGAAGTGATGTCCATGTATCGCAGGTAAGAGAGATTTTTCCTTCTGCATTCTGAAGAATTGCTTTAATTATAGCTTTTCTTTTATTATAAGCCTTCATTATGTCTCTTTTTATTGTATTTGCACTAATTGTAAACCCAGGTAATATTCCATTTACAAATTTACAAAAACCTTGCTTCTCAACAAACTGAAAATTTAGTTTATCAAAAATTATCATATATGCAAGGTTTTTCCGGTTTGAGTTCCCAATAGGTAGTCGGTTAACCGATGAATTAAAACTTAGTTGGGTTTGGCCATTTGGATGTATAAAACCAGCCCCATTAGAAACAGAGCTTTGGTACTTTAAGCAAGACTTAAGATGCCGTCGAAGATGGGAAGTTCTATATCCTTTTTTGTGACTAAGTACCTTTTTACAATATTTACATTTGGCTTTTGGTTCATTTTCTAACACTTCAAAACTTTTCCATACAGGAGATTTATTCTCTGAAGTTGCTTCGCTAGTGCCAGTAGTTTTATTAGTTTTATTGATGGTGGTAGTGCCAGTAGTTTCATTGGTGGTGGTAGTGCTAGTAGTTTCATTGGTGGTGGTAAAAGTGCTTGATAACCCTGAAACTGATATGGAGTCATATAGATCCAACATTTCAATATCATGGTCGATTTCATCCATAATGGTTTATTGGTTTGATTTTATATGTATAGGTAAGTTTGCTATTATAATCGAAAGGTAAAAAAGTAAAAAGTTAACACGATAATGAAAAGATATTTATAGTAGAAAAAAAAAAAACTTACAATAAAATCAAAAAAAAACAAGACACGTATTAATAGTCAATTTATTTAATAAAAAAAAAAAATTTATTATTCGATATATAATGATATATAAGCACAAAAAAAAAATCCAGATATTCGATATATAGTTATGTAAGATAATTAGTTGTGCAACGTATTAATAGGCTACCCTAGGGTACATAGGGTACATGGAATACACAGACCGGTAGTAGCAGTACCCAAGCTCTACCCATGTAATCTAGGGGACTTATATTTTTAACTCTACCCTGCCCTAGGGCCTGTAATTTGTTGCCCAAGCCCGGCCCTCATGGTACTACCCTTAGGGTACCCGTGGGTAGCCCTGGCTCATGCGGAGGCCTACCAATAAGTAAACAACATCCCTGTTAGAAGTTTTACCTATCTATTCAAAGAAAAATTTAGTACTACTAAACAAAAAGCTACTTGGCAAAAACAACTCTTTGAAATAAAACAAGGAACAGACATAGTTAACATCTACATTAGCTGTTTTAAACAACTTAAAATCAAAGTTGATCCAGGAAATAATTACTCTGCTGCTCTTCTTATCCAAATTTTTATTTAAGGACTTCAACCAGAATATGCCATAAATGTTTAAGCATTTGAACCTGCTAACTTAGATGATGCTATAACTGAAGCCAGAAAATGGAAAACAGGAAGAGTTATAACCTCTAATTATAATATTAACGATGATACTAACCAAGCTATTGAATATTTAACTGAGCAAATAGCTAAATTAAGTGTCAATCTTGCTAAAAAACAAACTACACCACCTTCTTTTTCTACTTCTGTTTGTTATTCGAAAAAAGATAAAAATTCTTCTTGACAAGGTAATAATAGTATAGTGTGTTATTACTATAGTAATAAAGAATATTCTATTAGAGATTGCTGAATTAGAAAAGATGATAAAAAAAGAAACTCCCATGATTATTCTTGTGACCAAAGCAGTAACTACTCTTCTAGGAATAATTGATCCTATGACTGTTCTCGTTCTTGTGATAGAAATAGATCCAGAGACCAAAACTCTAACCATTCTAGATATAATCATTCTAGAAGCCAAAGTTAATTTAGAAATAAATCTAGGAATGATAGACTATCGATCTAATAACTGATTCAGAAGCTGCTTTTTTACTCCTTATCCTCGTAATGCATACATTGTAGACACTACAAATAATTATACTTTTAAACAGTTTGAAACTTTTCTAGCTAATAAATCTATTTGAGAAGCATTAGCCGAATATTTAACTAAGGAAGCTAAAACCAAAACACAAACTCCCTCCTATACTACTCCTGTAAAATATAATATCAAACTTAAAGAAAAATCTTACCAAGCCATAATAGATAGTGGTGCTGCTATTAGCATGATCTCTTATAAAGTCATCAAGGAATTAGAACTAAAGATAGAAGCCCTCTCTACTAGTCTTATTCTATCTGCCACTGGAAATTCTACTTGCCCTCTAGGAACTATTAAAAACCTCTCTGTAGAAATCGAAGATGTAATTATTTCTCTTGACATAGAAGTAATAAATGTTGCCTTCTACTTATTGCTCTTAGAAAATAACTGGTCACAAAAAGTTGAAGCCAGCTACAACTAGAAAAATAAAGTTTATACTCTCAAGTAGAACAAAAAAAATATTTATGTTCCAATCACTTATAAATATAACCAACCTCTACCTGCCCAACTTACCGTTACAGATGAAAAAGAATTACAACAATTCGAACAAGAATATTTAAGCCCTCAAGAAGCTTATATGATTGAAACAAACCAATCTGTTGCTTCTACCTCCAGATCCAGACTCTACTCTGATACCAACCAAGGATGTAAAAATTGCTTCTCCACCACTCATCTCTTTGCTGATTGCCCAAACAATCAATGTTTTAGATCAATCGATATGGCCACCTTGCCATATATGTTTTAAGCAAGCCCCTAAACAATCCACGTGTAGGACCTGTTTTCAGCTAGGCTACTTTTACAAGGACTGCCTAGAAAACCAATGCTACTTATACAACCAATATGGTCACATTGGAATAAATTGTTCTCAAAATGCCCTATCTTAGAAAACCAAAGATATGTGTGTAGATGCTTCCCAAGCGAAGTTGAAAGTCATCGACTATACCATTACTCTTCTTGCTAAGTCAACCATTGTTGTAAATGTAAAGCACCTCAAAAGCCTGAAGACCTCAAAATGCTAGAACAAACTTTAGTTTGTAAAGTTTGTTGGACTTATTTCTACCAAGTGCTCAATAGAAATAATTCTCAAAGCATAGAATACTTTACTAATAATGATGGCAAAGGAACTTTTATTCAATATAAACTCTGCAAAGAAGAATGTATCAGATCCAGAATGTATAAACTTGATACTATCCGAGAAGACTCCTGGTTTTGCAATTTGGAACACTTGTATGCTTACAAGGCTGCCAGTGATGTAAAATAGAACTCCAATCTTAACCTGTGGACCCAAGTTCGACATTATACTGAGTCTACCAGAAATGCCGAACATGTCTATGATTTCAACCAAAGCTGTATCTTTCAACTAGCCATAATCCAATTAGGCAAAAGTACTGAACACCTCGCCCACACTTTTGAACCTCTTGCTAATGACTAATCTAACCAAGACTATACCTATAAAGATGTCAATATCATTATGAGAGCCTTATACGTTCAATTAAGCGAAACTGAAGAAACAAAATTGCAAAGAATCTTAGCTAAATCTTTCGATATTAGCCACCTAGATTTTAACCAATGAAAAGCTATAGAAAACTTACAAAAGAATTTTCAAGAAACTGTAAAACTCTGTAAGGACTGTCTGATGGCTAAATCCAAAGCCGAACTTGAACAATATGAAGCCTGCTGTTAGGAATGTTATAGTGAAGCTCATTCTCAATAGCCAAAGCCAGAACCCGAACTTTCTTTACCTTCTTCTGCACAACCCAATCAACAAGAAATAATTAATTTATTACAAGAGCAAATTCGACAACAAGCTTAAATAATTAATTATCTGCAAAAACAAGTTCAAGCTTCCAAATAGCAAGCCCAAACTATTGCCATATTACAGACCAAGGTTAATAAATTTAAACAGTTTTATTATCAAATGAAGAACCTCTATGATGAATCTCTCTTCTCTCAAGACCCTACTAAAGAAACTGGAAATTTTTAAACTATTTTAAGCAAGATCAAAAACTACTTGAAGACCTAGAAGAAAATGATAGAAACAGACAAGTCTATGAAATTTATACTACTAAAATCACACCAAAAATAGGACCTTTGGACCCAAACCAAGAAGCCCAATTCTACCAGTTACTCGTGGAATTCTCTGACCTATTTGCAAAGGATATGTCTCAACTTGGAAAAACAGATCTGGTAACTCATCAAATATTCATCGAAAATATACTTCCTATAAGTTCTAGACTCTATATGATACATCTTACCAAACAAACCTTTATTAACGAAGAAGTACAGGATAACAAATTGATACGAGAATCCTCTAGCCCATGAACCTCTCCTGTTGTACTTGTCATTAAGAAAAATAGAAAGAAAAGATTTTGTATTGATTATCACAAATTAAATGCAATTACAAAGAAAAATCAATACTCTTTATCTAAAATTGATAAAATGCTGGATTCTTTAGCCAGAGCTAAGTATTTTTCTACTTTAGATCTTATAAGTGAATATTGGCAAGTTAAAGTTCATCCAGATGACAGAGAGAAAACTGCTTTCATCACATGATATAGTACCTATAAGTTCAATGTGATGCCATTTGGATTGTGTAATGCTTCTGCAACTTTTCAACGTTTAATGAATTAAGTTTACAAGACATTGCTTATAAATACGTAGTAGTCTATTTAGATGATACTAATGTGTTCTCTCAGACCTTTGAAGATTATATTAAACATTTACGTGAAGTATTTACTAGAATTAGAAAAGCTAGATTGAAACTCAATCTTGATAAATGTATCTTTTGGATAAAACAATTACCTTTCTTAGAACATATTATAGAAGCAAAAGAAATCTCCCCAGATCCAGCTAAAATCGCTACTATTCAAAATATTCAACCTTCTCAAAACACTATGCAAGTCTGATTCTTTTTAAACCTTGCCGGATACTATATAAGGTTTATTAAAAACTTCTTCTCTATTGCTCATTCTCTTAACCAACTGCTCCATAATGACTGCCCTTATAAATAGACCTCTCAACGTCAAAAAGCTTTTGATGAATTAAAGCAACAACTTATTACTACTCCTATTCTTGTCTATCCGAATTATAAACAAGAATTCATCTTAGCAACCGATGCTTCCTATATAGGATTTGGAGCCACTTTAAGCCAAATATCTGATGACTAAAAGGAACATCCTATTGCTTATACTAGCAAAAGTTTAAAGAAAAAAGAAGTTAACTATAGAGCTACAGAATTAGAATATACTGCTATAGTATAAGCCATCAAACACTTTCATAAATACTTTGGCACAAATTACTTTACTCTAATTACCAACCACTTTGCTCTTAAATGGTTGAAATCATCACAACCTAAAGGACACTTAGATCAATAGATGATGAAGCTACAACTCTATAACTTTACTATAATCCATAAACCTAGACGAATCCATTCTAATGTTGATGCTCTCTCAAGACTACCAATCCAGACACATTCCCCTTCTTCAACCTCTGCTACATGAATTTGGCCAGTATCAAAATTTAGTAGAATATTTAGAATCAGACACATTATCTCCTGAACTAACTAATAATAAACAAAGAACAATTATTAAACAATCTAGATATTATGAGCTTAAAAATAAATTGCTCTACAAGAAAAACTAAAAAGATTCTACCAAACCTATATAAGTAATTAAATGGACCAAAGTTGAACCTATCCTCTACATGATGCATAGTCATCCCACTGCCAGATATTTAGGAACTGATGCTATGTACTATAAAATATCTAAACGATACTATTAGGACCAGATGTATCAGATAAAAAAATAGCATTAGAAGATAGTATATTACAAAGAGTATTCGAACTAATAGATGAATTACTCTACCAATATGAAGAAGCTCGAAAAAATACTGAGAAATTCCAAAAGAAACAGAAAGTCGGATTTGATTCTAAAATACAATTAGAAGAATTTAAAATAGATAATAAAGTATGGGTACAATGAAAAGACATTGAAGCCTCTCATTCTGCAAAGTTTAAAGATAAACGAATAGGACCCTTTATCATTAAAGATAAATTGAACAATAGTGCTTATAAACTTTGTACACTACAAGGACAAATACTAAAGAAGTATTACAATAGTGACTGACTTGGCAAATACTATGAAAAACCCAATTGGCAATCTACTATTGTTATAAAAAATTAGAATTTCCAGAGAAAATTCTTAAAGAAGATGAAAAACACAGGAAAATTTTCAATTTTATTTTTTTTTAAAAACATATAGAATATTTAACTTTATTAAAGAGAAAAGTAGATACAAAATTACTTAAAGCTATATCTTTTAAACTAACAAAATGCCTTTAAACATTTTATTCTATAGTTTAATGCTACCTTCTGGCTTATTAAGTCATAAGCTCGCTTCTTCTGAACAAGATATAGAAACCTCAAAATGTCTCGATTAAGGACACCTAATCGTGCTGACAAAGTTTGATACTTTGCCCGACATCTACAAATTTTATTATTTTTATTTTATTTTGGAAGCTACTATATGGTACACTACCCCCTGTATCTCAAAATTTTATTAAGATAACCCCTGTTAAGTAATTAATAAAAAATGTTCATTACACAATTTTAAGCCTAACCCAACTCTAACCCTAACTCTAACCCAAATTCTAACTTTAATAATAGCTTATTTGAATTATTTAATGATATTACAAAATTTTACTAAGATAACCTCTGTTGTGTAACTAATAAAAAATATCACGGATGACTATAAAATCAAATGATGATGAAATTTGGACCTAATTTAATATATAATTTTAGAATTTTTTAGAGTGTATTATCCTAGCTTTTTTTTTTAGTGATAGATTAGAATTTAGGGTTAGAATTGCTTAGGAAAGAGTATAAATAGATTTCAGTAGGGTTTATATTTTCAAAAGGAGACTCCAAATTTCACCATCATCCGATTTCACGATTATCCGTGACAAAAAATATTCCTTGTGCAATTTTACTAATAAGCAACTATAATCTTAACCCTAAATCTAACCCTAACTCTAATATTATACTTATTTTATTTATATAAAAGAAAGTGCACCAAATGCATAGGTGCACCATTTAACATTTTCCTTTTATTTTATCATATATTATTTTATTATTATTATTATTATTATTCAGTTACCTTTGCTTCTTAGTAAAACCCACAGCTTTAAAAGTATATGGGTATACTACTATAGTTATATACAGAACTCTTTCTCTCTCCTTATCATTATCGGAAATAATGATAACTTTGTTATTGTTATTATTATTAGTATTATTATTATTATTATTATTATTATTATTGTTATTGTTGTTTCTATTAGCACTATGAATTAGACTACATTTAGCATGGAATGTAGTATAGTATTTAACCATGTTAGAAAAGAAAAGAAGGAAAGACAAGAAAACTTTAGAATCAGAGATTACAACATATACTTCTTAATTTGAGTTAATCACAATTGACAAAATATACTCAAATTCGATAATTTGATTGGATAAAAATGATGAAATCATTGATCTTCAAAAGGAGTACAAATTTGAAATTTAGTGTAATTACACTTGTAGTTTAGTGGTTAAAAATGATCATAGTCATTGTTAAATTGTAAGTTCGAGACCTGTAGTAGTCTGGTGTACCTAGTGCACTGCGGTTCCAGTACCAACTACTAGAGAACATTCTGTAAATGTTCTACTTGGCCAATTTCTATTTATTTTATACAATTTTTATTTTATTTATTGATATTTATATTGTCACTTTATTAATTTATATTGCGTAAATCCAATCCAGAATAGTATTTATTTTAGTATTACTCTTATTTATTTTTATTCTATCAACAATTAGAATAACAACCTTTTTAGTTGCTAATAATATTTTAGATATATATAGAAGTTAAATTTTACTTTATTTAAATTTTACAAAATTTACAGAAACAAACATTGACCAAAATGGAAAATTTACAACTTCAAACTTTAGCTGCTCTTGCCGAATTAATTACCTATTAGAATCAAGATCTCTATACTCAAAACAATACTCTTGTGCTCACCAGAAATCAAATTGCTATAACTACTGAAACTAATCTTCTTATATCATTTATACTTGAAGAAAGTCAAGTACCAACTTTAAATGATTCACTTGATAAATACCTTCTAAAACCAGATTTGGATGACTTTGTCTATCATGTACCAGAAGTATCAAATCAAGAAACCTCTATCGAAAAGATTGTAAAAGATTTAATGAACCAGAATATAGATTCTCCTATTAGAGCCAAACCAATATTAGATTCTACTTGGGAAAATCAAGTTACTAAAATTGTCTCCTGATTGAGCCGAACCCCAAAAGGAAATCAAAAAGAGAAACAGATTAGAATGTTAGAAATTTGTTATTATTTGGGAAAACTGTAAAGTGATTTTGCTAATAATTATAATATTATTAAAGAAATCAAAGATAAAATTAGAGCCCTATTAAGATCTCGATGAACTGGTAATATTTGAAGATGTGCCGAATGTACATACCAAGTCTTCCAATATTGAAATTTGTTACAGCTCTACCATACTCAAAACCTCTCTATAATTAGCCTTAATTGACTAGACAATGAAAGTTTTTTAGAATTATTAACTCATAGAGTTTATTCTTAAAGGAGATGGAAATGTTATAAAATGTGTAAATGCTTAAGAACATATTAAAGATTATGTTCCCAAAAGATCTGGAAGATCATGACAATCATAATGAGCTACAATATATGTTAAATGGACTATTAGATAGCCGGCAATTGAGAAACAGAGATAGATAATAGATGAAATGTACTTTTTGTACCTTTTATACCTTTTGTACCTTTTATACCTTTTGTATTTTTAATACTTTTTGTACCTTTTATACCTTTTGTACCTTTTATACCTTTTATACGTTTAGTACTTTTTATACCTTTTCTACTATTGTATTGTTGTTACTATATAATTTATATTAGTTGTAAAAGCTATATAAACCCTAGCTTTTACCCTCTTTTGCACTCTAGGATTTGTTTTTTACAATCTTTAAGTTATTAGAATTCTTTAGACATAGATACCTTAGAATAGCCTTATATCTTGATATTGTATCATAAATAAATATATCTTAATAAATATATATTTTATTCTTGTATAAACTATACCAAATCACCCTAGTGAAGTAATATTCCACTTAGGGATATTAATGGAGTGCTCCAGGGTGGTGTGGTGCATACTCTGGCAGAGTATCCCTTAACACTACACCACACTGAAGTATGAATTAGAGTATACTCCAAAGTGTAACCCGGAGTATAATCCAGAGTATAATCCAGAGTACTATGTGTTAAGCACTATGTAATACTCCGGAGTTTATAGTACCGTATTTTCCCGAAAATATACTACCTTATTTTGGGGAAATACAGTAAAATATATATATACAATAATACTCCAGAGTATAATCCATTTTGTATTAGTAGTATTACTCCGGAGCAATTACTCCTATTAATAATATCTTAGTAATCTGAGGTAGTGTCATGTCTGGACCACACTGGTATGGAGTGGGTTATACTCTACAGTTACTCTGGAGTACCTTACTCCATTAACATCCCTAATTCCACTTCCACACCACTTCATATCTATTTTGACCCTATATAGACCCCTGTCACTGTGTGCTATATTGCAAGTACTATATTTTAAAGAAGGCTATAGTTTACTTGTAACAATACTAATAACTATTAACAATTGTTATCTAATTGTGTTTTATTCTCATAATCTGAAACTATATCTTTATACAGTCATCTCTCTCTATAATTACATTATATAAAAAACTCTCTTTAGAGGGCATCTATAAATAATGTTATGTACCCCTATATAGTAGCTCTTGACCCCCCAGAATATATAAAAAAATTTTAAAATCTATATGTTTATATATATAATTTTACAAAAACTTGGATATATTATGATCCAGTGATCCAATCAGGATGATTTTGGCACTATTCGATTCGTCTCTGTGAGACGAATCTAATGGTACCAAAATTATTTCATTTGGACCACTAGAACACGTTTTATTAATGAAATACTATTGATTTTATAGTAATTTTATAAGAACCAATAGTATTTCATTAATAAAACATGATCCAGTAATCCAAATCAAATTATTTTGGTACTATTCGACTCCTTTTCTCAAGACGATTCGAATGGTACCAAAATCATCCAATTTGGTCCACTGGATCAAATTTTAGACAAATTTTTATAAAAAATCGTGTTATATTTTGGGAGACCTCTCTAAATATTGGAAATCGTTATATTTTGGGGGACCCCCTCCCCCTCTCAAGCATAACGTTATTTATGAATGCCCCCTTATCATATTTTATACTCAAAAACAAATTACTAGTGAACATATAAAAAACTATCTTTATATATACAAAATATGTGATTATAAAAGGAGATGACTGTATATTTTTAATTTGTATAGAGCTTTAATTAGTTGTTTGGAGCTTTAATCAGCTATTTGAAGCTTTAATCACCCAACCATACCACAAACTATACTAAAATAAGAAATTCATAAAATGATAATAGAATAATATAATATTAACTAAAATAAAAATTTGAGTTTAGTACTATTTATAAGCCATGCCTATTAAACTATAGACCCAGTTTGGCCTATTGAATATGAGCAGGCCTGGATTGGGCTTATAATTCAATAAACCGGGTTAGGCCTATAATTTAATAGGCTGGGCTATAGTTCAACATGCCAGGCTTGGGCTGGGTCTATAATTTAACAAGTTGAGTTTAGGTTTAGCAATACCTAGCCCGGCCCAGCTTAGCCTATTCCAAACTCTAACTATTAGAGCTAAATTGAATTAATATCCATAATTGCTTCTCCAACTAATAATCACAATATAATAAGAGATATAAAAGAAATCCAAATTAATTCAATAATTCAGGAGTTATTACAATACTGATGAAATCATTTTGAAGAAGGAGTCACTCTAGCACATATTATATATAGTGTAGAAACTTTGGGCGGACTACTTAAATTAGGCACCTAAAGTGTATGTGTGGCTTGATACAGTATACTCTTACTGTAATTGAAAAACAAAAACTTCTAATAAAGCATTCCCTGGTCTAAGAGGTCACCTTAATATCTAAAAAAAAAAACATATATACACTTCAAAATCAAGTTGGTATTGTTTTTTTTTTTTTTTTTTTTTTTTTATGATTATTAATTGAGAACAGAAATATTAGTATGAGAACACCTATAGCTATTATACTGTTCTCATGTTTAGATCTGAAATTTCAAACACTGGTCACAACGCATATGCACTAAATAAAAAATTTTCAATCAAATCTGATAAAATATGTTTCTGCTATATAAATCTATGTTTTATAATGTTTTCAAATCTGGCCTCTTATTACTATACAATTATAAATTTAAATTCAAATATTAATAGATTGGATTTACCTGTACTAGATTTAGTACATTGTACTAGATTTAGTACAAGAAATATACTAAAAGTCTCACCAATTAAAATAAGATAACTAAGCTTAAAATTAATATACAACTTACTTACGTCATGGGGCTTCTGTAGTAAATATTATAGGCTCGTCAGAGTTTTATGTGAGACAGAATCATGCGTCAATTACGGAAATTTGTTGTCAGATAGTAAAATGTATCAACGATCATATTAGGTAAATCAATTGATTTAAAAAAGTTAAAATTGATAAGTAAGTGGGC
>CAJVPY010004751.1:0-12230 GCA_910591965.1 Dentiscutata erythropus | reverse complement strand
AGAGAATGAAAAAATAAGCGAGTTAACCAAATTTGAGTTTGATAAATTCTATATAATTGTGTATCGTTGGCATAATTGCTTGAATGTATGAACTTTTTTTTGCTAAACCTCAGAATTAATATATTTCATTCGTATCATCATAGAGGTTTGAGTAGTATCTAATATATTGGCACCGGGGTGCATCACTGTCACCAGAACGTGATACTATTTCAAAACCATAAGATTAGATTCCTGGCAACTCTGCCTATCCCGTTTCACAAAGTTCTACCCAATCCCTTCATTGCAAACCACTCGGGAAGCCAAAAAAGACTTTCGTCACAGTGACTGCTCGGTTTAGGCCAGGGTAAGAACTAAGAGCCAAAAGAACACAGAAGTGAATATCTGAATGAATGAATAAACAAGCCCAAAACATGAAATTTATACTTCTCTTGAGGCACTGGCAAATTTCTTTTCTTTCTGATATGGTGTTTGTTTTGAGCAGTAATTTCGTTGAAGTCGTAACACCTGATTAGCAGTCACTTTGAAAATCGTACGGCAAGATTCTTCATATAATAATAAAGATAATAATAATTAACATGTGTAAAGATACCCGTAATTTTAAACTTAAATATAATGATATTACCAGAAGAAAGATAATCAGATGATTGGGCAACAATAAACTATAATATCCACAGTTATCACTTTATTATCTCACATGTAATATTAAGGAACTTTATTTTTTTCAAAGGACATCTCAATGTAGTAGTCTTACAAAAGATCATTTCAAACAAGTTAATCTATAATATAGACGACTTCAGAAAGTGTCACTTCTTTGTGTGTCAATTCTTCGATTTCTTTAGATAATTCTACATTCTATATACAATAGATATAGTAAATATTCAATACACAATGTAATGATATCTAATACCGTAAAAAAAAAAAAAATTTACCTGTTGCTCTAATAAATGTAGATTATTTTCTAGCTCATGATTTCTTGTTTTTGTTGCTTCGGTCTCCTCAAAAATTTAATAAAATATTAAAATTCAGTAAATGTATTCAATATGTATCTTATCAAGCAAAAAAACTTATGCGGCGCATTAATACATCAATTTCTCTTTCAAGCAAGCATCAGCTTTCTGTGTAATGATTATCGCCAGAATCGTGATCCTTTTTAAGCACGAGATATTTCACATTTAAATTTTTATATTTTTCCTTTAACTCTGTTATCATTTTATTTTTTTTATTAAGGTCATTCACAAGTATTTTAATTTCCTTACGAAGCCTAAGATTTAAATAGAAACTAAATTTTTCAGTAGTTATTTATAACAAATTATTTTATTTAAAATAAACTTACTTTTTAACAAGTGTTGTTACTTTTTCTTTTTCTTCTACAAGAAACAATCAATTGATAAAAAAAGTTAGTAATTGAATAATACAATAGTGTTGCTATTAAGGGCACTCACCAAAAAGTGTGTATTATGCATGGTCACATGTGAAAAGCGATATTAGTACACTAAAGTAATTTTGATCGAAATACAGTTAATAATACGTATCAGCAGCAACTTTATTAACCAAAATATTATTAAGCTGACGAATTTGCTTATCGTTGAATCCATTGATCTCCACTTTTAATAAGCTAATACTATTTCGACATTGGCCGAACTCACCAATATGAGGATTCCCGTTTTTTAATGGTAGGTATTTTTCTTCATCAATCTTTAGCTTATCATTAATTTCATCAAGTTGTTTGAATATATTACTTTTGAAGTGAAGGTATTGTTATCATAATTGTGTTGAATTTGTATCACATTTTGACTATGCCTTATTCCTTGTATCGTTGTAAGGTGGATGTCTTGTAGGTGCTTTTCTAGCTTTTCATACTTTACGAATGAATAGTGACATCCGGAACTAGAACATTTGAATCGATGACCTGGAGTTTTTTTAACACCATAAACTTTTCTAGTTCTTCTTGGAGGAGACATTTTTCAGGACGAAAATTCTCGAATTCTCACAAACAAACAATCGTAACTATTTATAGAAGGGTTAAAACTATGAAGTGTATAAATTTATTATAGTCATTAATGTTAAGTCAACTTAAGTATAATATTAATCGTTATTGTAATTTATTTATTTAAGCAAAATTTGGCACCAATATAAAATATTAATTTTAAAATTTACTTTATTGATATTACTATTTAGGTTTTAAAAATTTTAAAAAATTTTATGTTTTTCAATTATATTCAATAATTTGTACTATAATTTTTTATGTTGCCTGCTGGAATTACAACAAGAACAGGCTTTTTTGCATGTAATCCGGTTTTCATTCTTGAATCGAAATCGTTAAATATACAGTATTGATAAAGTAAACTGTATGAAAATCATGTAATTTCTATAATAAAATTGAACTTTAAATTAGAGTGGCTTTTATGTTGGGCATTAAATTAGTGCCAATTTTGGTTAATCTTTATTGAATTGATATGTATATTGAATTCCAATTATATTTTTTGGACATCACTCAAACAAAAATTTACACAATTTCTATAAGAAAGATTATCACTATTGAATATTCACTGGATTTTATTAATAAATCTATATTTAGTGAATAATGGATCACATCTATATACATGAGATTTCGTCAAAACTTTTGTATGAAGTTCATCCGATTGAAGGTTTGCATTACATTTGAAGTAAAATAACACGCGACGATAGTGAATTAAGAAGTGTGTAATTATTTTGAAAAATAAAACTCATGCAACGAAGTAAAATATCACATATAAAATCTATCGACTTGTAAGGTTGTCATGCTTTATTTAGGTCTTAAAAAATTCTAATTGAGATTAACTAACGATCGAGGATCTTCAAAATTTTGGACTGCATTATATAATTATTTACTAATTTCCAGCTAGAATTAACTTTTTGATTTTTTTTTCATTACAAAAATAAGTCCACATTATGGTAAAATTGTCTAGGAACAATTTTCACTTTATGGCAGCTAAAATTTCATTAGTAAAATTATTGAGTAATTCCGGCCAAAATTTTTAATTCTTGAAAAACCGGTTTATAGTAGTGGTCAAAATCTCATCAAGTCAATTTTGTTAGGATTTGACCCGAGGTAGAATCATGTGACAAATTCTGTCTTCGATTTTAAATTAGGTATTGTTATTATTAAATAGTGACAATATAAATTTTATTAAGTAAAATTTATGAAAATCATGTAATTTCTATAATTGAATTGAACTTTAGTTTTATTTTAAAATATGGCTTGAATACATTCGGAATTACTGAGATAATTACTTAGTCAATTGTCAATGACTCATACGAATTTTTGATCTTTTTTTGGAGTATCACGCAAGCCAAATAAAATTTTACGCGATTTCAACCAGTAAAGATTGTATTAAAAGCACATGATTATGTGATAATATATAGATTAATATTCGGTAAAATCATAAGTTGACTCAGCAACTGAGTCATGATTTGGATACAAAAAATTACACATGATTTGTCAAAATTATAAATTTATCGACTGACTCTTGTGGTAGTTCAAAATTTTGCATTCACCAAAAGAAATACCGTACTTAAATTTTATCTTCGTTTCTTTTCTAATTATAAAATGAATAATAATGTCATTTGAACCAAGGAAATACCCCTTTCTAGCCAATCAAGAAGAAATTTACCATGAATTATATCTAATTTCTTTTCAACAGCAGAGACAGTGCCCGATCCAAAGTGAATCCCTCTCGCCTGTGATCAATTACAAATTAAATTATTTATATTGAATTAAATTGTGATGGATATAATCTTTCACCGGTTTTAATATATGTGTAATATTAATGGTCTCTGCTATTTTTCTTTTCAGTCATACTTAAAAACAAAAATGCGACTCAAAGTAAGAATTATAATTAAAATTTAATGGTGAGAAAGAAACTAATTATTTAATTTTGTATAGCCACAATTATTTCCAAATCTTCTGAAGATTTTTCGAACAGCGAATCACCAACAAATGAACCTGAAGTTTGCAAAGTTAACCTAGAAAAAAGTATAAAAAATATTAATGATGATGTTAGTAAGCGTATAACTAACACTGATCAATATAAGTTTTATATATGGCTTTTTACTCTTTCATTTATACTTAATTTGGTTATTTATTATTTTTATCATAATTTAAAGAAAATTAACTGTTCAACATTTATTAGCTGCCAATACGTAGCAATGCTGTAATACGAAAATTACAAGAGCAGGTTTTTTTAGTATTGTTAATTTTGGTAACTTGATTTATATATACATTAATTTTATCATGCATATAATCCGGGTTTAAATATATAGATAAAGTAAATTGTATAAAAATCATTTAAATTAGAGTGGCTTTTTATGTTAGCATAAATTTGGCTTGGATATATTCGAATCATAATATTAACTTAAAAATCGGTTATAATAAAAAATTCATTTAACATAAATATTGTATAATTCAAAAGAGATCAATTGTCATGACATACGAATATTCGATCTTTTTTTTGGAGCATCACAAAATTTTACGCAATTTCTATCAGAAAAGATTGTATTAAAAGCTACATAACTATATCCCGTATCAAACATATCAGTATCAGATATTACGTGATATATAATTATTATTATCTGATGCGTAGCTTAAGATGTTATAGATTGTCTGGTGTAAATCAATTGCTGACCTTTAATTGGAATACTTTTATATTGATGTCAGATTGGCATAAATCAGGTTTTTGAGATTTTGAAATATATTGTTAAATATATTGTTGTTTATTGTCTTTTATGATATACGCATAATGCATGTAATCCGGTTTTCATTCTTGAAATGGATTCTTTTAAAATCAGTTTATAAATATATGTCTATAATTTTGCATTACACAAAATCGGAATTGAACTTAAAATTAGAGTAGTTTTTATGTTAGTGCTTAAATACATGGCAATAGAATTTCTAAGTTTTCATATATAAAAATTATTTGATATCGATATTGTATAATTCAAAAAAGATCAATTGCTAATTTTTTACAAACATAATATCTTAACTACTTTTATTAGTATAAAGAGCTAGAAAGAAACTAATATTATATGTCTAGCTTACTACTCTTGTGATACACTAGTTTTGTAGCAATGAAAAAACTAGAATTCTTTTGAGTTATAAATTGTATATATATATATATTTTTGCTAGAACATTATTTGAAGTTCTATTGTAATACAAAAATGCAAAAATAATAATAAATTTACTAGTTATATACTTCTTTATTATACAATAATTATCATCTTATTATTGTAAATAATAATGCAACACATAATTTGTAAACATGTATACTTATCTTTACATTAGCAATAATAATAATTATTAAAATTTTAACATTGAAAAAAGTACTATTTATGAGTTAAATAAAAGAATACACCCAGAATTGTATAAAATAGCCAAATATTTTTTTTTGTTACATAGTAAAATTATGTTTATTGTTTTTAATAAAACATTCAAATCAGAATATAAATTAGAATAGCGATAGTAAATGAAGTTTTTAAATATACTGTAAGTTAATTAATGACTTTTAGTATATTTAACTTAGTGGCTGTCAAGGTAACATCGCTCAAAGTTTAAAAAAAAGTTTATTTGAATTGGATTTGAACCGCTATTTATTTTTTTGTAAATGCATGACACAATAAATATAAATTGTAAATTCGTGATATTATATATAAAAATGAATTGTAATGTAAAATTATTCTTTAAATATAATAAGTTAGTATATAGTTCGTATTTTTATTTATGCATAGAAGCCAGCCAACTCCATTAACATTGATCAGTTCAACCTGTTTTCAACAGGTTGAACTATCAGTTTAGAGCTCGGCTTCATTAAATTTTTCCATTGATTGGTAATTTTCTCAATGAAGTATATCAATTGTCAACCCTGCCTTACCCTAACATTAAACTAGCCCTCCAACTTTAATTCAAAAAATCACAATTACTGAATAATACCGATACGTTGTTTTTGATTTTTATAAATCTGACCAATAGAAAATTTATAATTTATTTAACCAATATGGTAAATTAAGTTGTTTTAATTTTTATTACTTGACCAATAGAAAAATTTAAATTTATTTAACCAATACATTGTATATATTATTTATTTGGAATACGGATTGACATATCTCGATGATTTGATTTAATAAAGTTGGTTAACGCACCGGGTTAAAGGCTAGTAGTATTATATAATTTAGAATTTCAAGGAGATATGTAATAAAAATCGACCAGCCGGGTCTGTTTAAAGTTTCATGTTATGAAAACTATTCAATTTGTATGATCTATTAAATATATATTTAATAATTTTTTTTATATCAACACAATTCAATTAAAATAATTTAATTAATAATTATAAGGTCTAATTTACAGAGTTTTTTCACATATTTTTAAAATAAACTATTATATTTTATTTAGTTCACACTCTTTCCAGGGTTTGCAATAATAGAGAACCCAATAAAGAGCATAATCTCTGAGCAACAATTGTTCTCCATTCACCCATTTTTTTTTTAAATAATTTTTTTTATGTTGCAATAAAGATTCTATGCAAATTATTTAGTTTCTTTGAACCTTCTTTATCTTATAACTTTCAATTTTTTTTTTTTGAACTCATATATTTATCCAGAATTAAATTTATTGTAAATAAATATATTTCAAACCTGCATAATCTCTAACAGTAAAATAATCAGATCGGCGATTGTGAATTATCAATGAATCTCTCAATTTCATTAAATTCATTTTGAAAAATCTTAAGATTAGAATTAGGAGATGATATATTAAATTCGATTTTGTTAAGTTTTAAATTCAAAAATAGCAGCATATTATTGAATGGTAAAGAATCCATTATGAATTTTCCTCCTTTAGATCCAAGACAATTAAAGCCAAGATTCAAACGTAAAAGAGTATGATTTTTAGTAATGACCTCCGATAATAATTTCCCACATTCAAAATCTAATTCATTAAAACTTAAATCCAAAACCAACAAAGTATTATTTTCAATCAGATAATCCTTCAATACCATGATTTCCTTTAATCCTAAATAGTTATTTTTAAGAGATAACGAGTTCAACGAAGTATTACTTTTCAAAGACTTTATTAACAAAACAAATCTCTTAATAGAAAAACCAGAACCCCCGATCTTTAATTGAGATAAAGTGGTATTTTTAAATATCACATCAGCAATCAAATGAATACTATTGTCATTATCAATAGAATCATAAATAAAACTTAAACTTTTCATAATTGTATTCGTCTGTAAAGATATCATGTAATCCTTTATAGGTCGAAATCTTAAATAATACCCATTTATCTCTAAAACTCTTAATGATTTGACTTTACACATTTTTGAAATTGACCTAGCAGTTATATTAGACAGGCAGAAATGTAAATACAAATTCTTTAAAGAGTTTTTTCCACAAATAGTTTGAACCAACATTTTATCTGGTGAAGAGACTAATATAATACTCTTCATATTCTTACTTAAGTTTAATAACAAGAGAATTAAAGCTGAACAAAGATCCTCCGGATCATCATCAGACCCAGAAAACCTCTTATACCAACAACCGACTTGACAATAAAAATTATCAGGAATAGAAGTGACATAACTAAGATACTTAAACATGTATTCCTTACGAGTTGGTAATTTAAAAGGAATAAATGACGAACGTTTTTCATCATCAAGATACGAAACGTACATCTCCACAAGAGAATCACATATCTCTAGATCTCTGGCAGGCTCTCTCCAAAGAATCGGTATGACAATCTTACACCAACGTCGATTCACCAAGAGACAAGAGAACAAATCCTTAAAACAATCTTGAAAACTTTCGAATATTAATATAAGGCAGTCATCGGGGATAAAAATCATTTTTTATATAATATCATGAATTAAAAAAAAAAATTTCAATCATCAATGCAATATTTATAAACTAATCAATAAAAAAATAAAAAGAGATATTATATATTTATTAAAAATAAAGAAATTAATAAAAGAAATCATGAGCAATGTTATCGATAAACATCATATGTAAAAATGCTACTAACAATATGAAAAATAGGTGATTCTAAAAAAAAAATATTTTAAAAAAATATTTTTTCAATGGTTCACGGGGTGTAAAAAATTAGAAATTCAATTTATTAATTTTATAAATTTTCTTTACAAGGAATCTCGAAATGATTATAAGTTGGCAAGAAAATGGGAGATACGTAATTCCTTTAATTCGACAGCTGGTACATGGCAGTTTAATATAAGAAGTGCGTGTTTTTTGAAGAAAAAATAAATATGAAAATGAATGTTGTTAATTGACTAGTCTATTCTTATACTAATTTCAACAAAACATTACAGTGTGTAGGTTATATAAAAACAGCTCTTCCAATGAATCTCATAAACTACGTGGGATCTTCTGCACGGCATGTAGAGGAAATTTAATGAAAAATGAATCAACTGTGTGGATACTAAAAACAGAATCAAATTTAAAAAAGAAATAAAAATATCTCGTTAATGAAAATTTGTAATTTTAAGAATTAAAAATCAATATGATTTATTTCTTTATCCATTAAAGTGTAAACAATAATTTTTAAATTCAATAATAATAATACTTAAAAGGTTTCAATTAAATTTAAGTTTATTTATCATATAATAAAATTCTTGTTTGTTTTTCGTGATAGTTAATAAGCTATCAATTTTTATTAACCCTTTTACAAGAGTTTGATAATCTTGTATTGTATTTAATATTTTTGATAAATACAATAATTGTGGATAATTATTAAATTCAAATCCTATTGGCATTCCACAATCATATTTTTGAGATTCTCCTAAAACATATTCATTTCTTTTTTCTAAAGATTTTCCAACTGCAGCCGCTCTTACTTGAATAAGGTTTAATTTTTTAAGTTGTATTCAATTATTTTAATTGATTCTGCAATTTCCATTAATTTTACCTTCTCTTTATTAAGGTTTCCTTTTACTTCACTTGTAGTCAAGATTTATTTTACATTTCTTTAAAATAAAATTAAAAAGTAGGCAGAAATCTGAAGTTAATTAGAATTTGATTGTTTCTGATAAGTGAAATATAAATGAAATTTTTTTAATATATTTTTCAAATAATATGGTGTAGATTCGGTTTTCAATTTGATATTGTTGCTAATAATTTTTAAGGTAATAAACTTTAACCTTTCTAAATTTTGACACCATTTTTATAAAATTTTAAAAATTAGAGAATTTGAGTAGTATATACGTATTAAATTAAACAAATTAATTTAATTTATACAGTATATGGTATATATTAATTTATATTAGGTATTGTGTCTTTCTATTAATAAAGTCAATTAAAAATTTAATTTCTAAAGATAATAAAGTAAAAAAAAATTGTTTTTGAACTGAACAGTTTTTCAAATATAAAAAATTTACAAAATTAAATCAATTTTGAATTAAATGATTACAAAAAATTCTACAGATCACCCATCACTAATCACATCTCATAGGTTGTAAAGAATTTGGGCAGAATTAATTCCATGTAAGTAGAGATGTGACCCGTTATTCACTGAATCTAAATTTATTAATAAAATCCAGTGAATATTTAATAGATTTAAAATTTCGATTCAGTGAATTACGGGTCACATATCTAATACTGTATATAGTTGTTAGATGAAACGATAATTACCTGTCATAAAAATACAAAGACCTAAAAATTTAATCTATGTGACATTTAGCAACACATGGTTTCATCTAACAACTATAACTCTATTATTTACAAGTGTCAATTTCAGAAAAATAGGTCATATCTCTTTTATCATAATACAATTTGAAGGTATACCTCATAGCTATTTCATAAGCACTATGTCTAGTTATAGTTTCGGAGAACACCTTAGCTCTAACATGATAAACAAGAAACGTATTAATTTTTATCTTTATTGTTAAAATGTTATATTACATTTTGCAATTTTTTATAATAAGTATACATTATTGGGCAAAAATTGTTGAATAACAGCAATTTGGCAAATGAGCATGTGCCGCTTTGCGGCACGTGTAGCCAATCATTTGCCAAATTACCGTATTCAACAATTTGCCCAATAATGGTGTTATCTGGCAATTTATGATCATGATTGGTAGGGAGTCGCTTGCTGAGTTTTATTTTTTGAATATTGGAATAACATAATTATATCGTAACACATGAAAAAAATAACAGAAAGAAATTTTTTCATGATCATAAGAGTTTGCCGGATAAAATATATTAAATTTACTGTAAAAGCTGCCTTTAGAGAACAAATATTAGGATATAACTAGTAAAAATATGTATTTGCTTTAGGAACAATATTAGTAAATAACGTCTCGAGCATTATTTTGCGATAACACAGTACAGTTCAGTGAAAAATAAAATCAGATACTAAAATTTAAGCTAAATCAATTCATAGTCGTAAAAATTTGATTTTTTTAATTATTTAACATATTTGATAACCTGGAATACTTCGAATAATTCAAAAAAACATGCGCGCACCATCTCAAGGCCTATACTTTCATACTTATCATTTTTAACTTGCCAGTTGTTGGAGTTGTCCGGAATATAAAATTCATATCTATTAAATGAAGGACCAAATTCTGGATTACAGTAAATTGCGTGGGCAAAATCGGATATAATCCTACCTAATCTCATATCTTTATTATCTTTACTAAATATGAAGCTATCTTTTGTTGATTTGTACGTATAATTACTTGACCAACTTAAAGGGTTATAACCTCCAATAAAACTATCTTTACCTCTCTTTCCAATCACGATTGTAGCACCCATATTATCACAAAAGCTGTGAAATTCCTTAGCTTTGTTTGTAATTTCTCTTAATAATAAATTAAATTTGTATCTGTAATTTGTTGTTTATTCTCTATCAATCCATTGCATTAACTTTATGAGTTGTTCTTTACATATAATATTTGAGTCAATATTTATATTGCCATAACGAATAAAATTTAGCTTAGTTTTTGATTTTGTATAATTATCAGATACCTTTTTAAAAATGCTTTCACTAATTTGGTTTTTTCTAACTTTCATACGTAAGTCTATAAAATCATCATCAGTTATTTGATCGAAACGTATGCAGTTTATTATATTACTGTATTCATCTCAATCCTTGTTTTCTAACCATAAAATTACTTTGTGGAGAATTTGTAGTTCTGTCATATTTAAATTGTCTTGTGATGTAATTAATTTCAAATGTTTAATAGGTATGTTTTGAAAATTTTTGGCTGAAATAAAAAGTCCAGGTTTATTACATATTGTTTTTACTACTGTTTTTACTACTGTTTTTTTCATATCTTTATTGCTTTCAATAAAATCAAGAATTAATTGCAAATCCTCTCTTATTAATTTTTCAATGTTGCATATAAAATATTGTCTTAACTTTTAAGATATGCTTCTATACACATTTCATCAGCAAGCAAAATTGTGTTTATAAATTCTTTAACTCCCTGTAAAATACATTGTTCTCCACAATAAAGATATCTCTGTTCTTTTGGCCAATCTTTGCTATAAACATGTTAATTCTTGTTATTTGTTTTTTTTTTTGCATCATAAATTAATAATCAAATGGCTCAGACATTAAATTTCCAGACTATTAGGTAAAATTTTTTTAATATTGTATGATAATCTTGGTACTTAAAAAATAAAAAAGATAATCTCAATAAATTTTTGCTTCAGCATTTCTAGTCTTTTTACAGTTTTAACCAAGATAAACCATTACGAATTTTATCTATTTAATATTATTCATTAACACAATGACACGATTGTTAAAGACCTTACATGGCTTCTTTTGAAGTATCACTTGTACATTCTTGTTTTAGTTTGGAAGAACCTTTATTATTAGCCAGCAGAATTTTCAAGATGATTCAATTGAGCCTTAATAATGGATATTAAATATTCTAGATGTAGTTTGAAACACCAGGCATAATATCAAATTATTGTAAAATGATAAGGGAAGTATCATTTATCAGCAAATAGTAACGGTAATGATTAGATAAATTTAAATGATTTGAATTTCTTATACGAAGGTGCTTGACAAAAAAAAGCCATGATTGCTAGCATTTTAATTAAAATGATAATGTATAATCATTATAATTCAAATAAAGATCAAATTTATATTAGCTTTATAATATTATTTATCATATTCATTTTAGTGTTAGGTTTCCACTTTTTAATTATTCATCATAGTAAATTCAGGTTTATCATCTTT
>CAJVPY010004750.1:0-12233 GCA_910591965.1 Dentiscutata erythropus | reverse complement strand
TATGATATTGGTTACACAAAGTTGATCTACAATCTATTTTATATGAATTTGGAAATAGTTACACCCTACCCTTAAATAAAACGTGTATCAAGAATGAAAAATGTCTACTACTCCATAGCTTAAATTTACCAATAGTAAAATAAAATATCTTAAAATTGGTATGCGAACATTACAGATAAAGGAATGAGAGAATCAAAGGTGGATATTTTTCTACGTATGTATAACTTTCTTGTAATCAATTATAAATTTTAATCATATATCAAATGAATTATTTTTATGTAGGCTTACCGTATTATCATGAATTTCAAACTTATAAATCACTACGCAAGAAATTTATAACGTAAAATTTTAAATAATGTTTTGTTCTTTAGATATTCCATCATTTCGGCCAGTTTAACTTAACGGAATTATCAAAGAAGTTTGTAAAATTTGTGAATTAAATATTATAATATTTAAAAAAGTTTTATTTTTGACATATTGAAACTCTCTGTTATGTATACTAATATATTATTAATAAAGCTTTATAGCACCAAATTGAAATTTAAGACTTAAGTAACCTTTGAAAATACACGAAGTACTACTTTTACTATTCATTACTTGTAGCAGAAATTTGTTATATTTTTTTTTTTGACATTCTATGCCTTTATCATCGTATAATATAAATTTTTATGTGCAATAATAAAATTCTGGGCGAAATGCATCGGAGCTGGGCTGGAATGTAGGCATCAAGCAATAATAACAAATCAAGTTTATGGAAAAATTTATAAATTAGATATATACGACTTACCTAATTAATTGGGTTTGTTACACTAAAATACAAATATGCGTGCGGACAATTTCCAAATTTGCGTTTTTGATGGGCAATACTATGTCAACTAATGAATAATCAAAAACATAGTTATTGATGTAACTTTTGTATCACTTTGACTAAATATTTATATCCTCCGTTACGCTCCGGATAACCATTTTATTTAATGCATAAAATTTTTTTGCCTTTTTAAAAAAAAATGAACTCTGAACAACTTCGTGAACTTGGTCTTAACTATGAAGATGGTATTGGTGTTAAGAAAGACGAAAAGAAGGCTTTTGAATATTATATGAGAGCAGCTGAGTTAGGAAATCCGGATGCGATGAATGATGTTAGTAATTGTTATCTATATGGAACTGGAGTAGAAATTAATTGCCAGAAATCATTTGAATATTGTAAGAAATCTGCTGATTTAGGTAATGCTGGCGGAATGTGTGGTGTTGGTGGTCTTTACGAAAGTGGAGCAGGAGTTAATCAAGATTATAATAAAGCATATGAATACTATAAAAAATCTGCCAATATGGGAACTAAAATAGCAATGTATAATGTTGCTCGACTTTATCGAAATGGAATGGGTACAAAGAGAGACATTCGGGAGGCAAATTATTGGTTCACGAAATATAAAAGTCTTTTGAAAACTAATAAATCACCAGGACATATCAATCCTGAACTTAAAAGTATACTAGACGATGAGAGATTTAAATTGTCTTGGATTAATTATAATGAGTTCAGAGATATCAGTGAAGCGGGAAAAGGAGGATTCGCGACTGTATATGGTGCAACTTTTTTTTGATAGAATTAATGATGTGTGGTGGCAAGTTGCACTTAAAGTGATTCGTGATTCAAACGAAAATGAGCAAGAATTTATTCAGGAATTGAAAAATTACTGTGAAATTGGTTACAAGAATCCTTCGTTTTTGAACTGTTCAGGAGTGTCAAGAAATGATCATGGTGATTATATTATTGTGATGCAGGTCGCAGCAAAAGGTTCGTTACGACAAAATCTTGTAAAAGTAGTACAATTAGAATGGAGAGATAAATTGAATATTTTGTACGGTATAGCTTTGGATCTTGAGTCGATTCATTCACAGGAACTCATCCACAGAGATCTACACAGCGGAAATATTTTGCAAACATTTGCATTGCATGACGCATACATCACCGATCTTGGGCTTTCTAAAAAAGTAAAAGAAGGAAAAATTTGTGGAATTATACCGTATATAGCACCTGAGGTTTTGGCGGGTCAAACGTATACTCAAGCATCAGATATTTATAGCTACGGAGTTATCGCCACAGAGATTTCATCTGGACAAAGAGCATTTGATGGAATTCCGTTTAATGATAAACTTGCATTATTAATCATCGGTGGATCAAGACCTAAATGTTTAGGACCAGATTGTTATGTTAAATTAGCTATGAAATGTATGGATAAAGATATTGCTAAATGACCTACTGCAACAGAAATTATTGAAGTAATTACTCATTGGTTTGAAGAAATGGATCAGAAAGATGATAATGAAGTAAAAAACCAATTTGTGGAATCTAATAAAATTAAACCGGAACCTATTAAACAAATACATTCACAAGACATCTATACCAGCAAGATATATGATACGAAAAAAAATTTAGAATATGGTAGTCATTCGCCTAGTGCATTAGTGATAACGAGCAATTTCTCAAAGTTAGATTTAAATTAATTATATTTAATTTAAATTATATAAAATTTGATTTATACAAAATATATGTTTATGTACATCCACTTAGGAAGATGCAACATTAGTAATTTTTTATTATTTATCAAAAAATTTCTCAGTATCTAATTCCATTATATAATACAGTTAAATATTTTTTCAGAGTGTCTTCAAGAAATATTTATTAATCTTGTAGATGATATTCAAACTTTACATTCAATTATATTAGTTAATAAATTATGGAAATATCAATCTTTGGAGAAAACCATTTACTTATGATAATGATTGAATAATTTATATAAAATAATTCCTATATATTTGTATTTTTTTTCATTTATTCTTATCCTTTTATGATTTGTTTGTAAAAATTCTTCAGAATCAATTTTATCTTTTTTTTTTTTAGAATTTATATCTCAAACATCTTTTGAGTCTACACTTAATAGTTAAAACCACACCAACTAATACCAATCACCAGAGTATTTCAAGAAACGTAGAAGTACTTTCTCCTTAGTTATTAGGCGGAACTTGAAGGTTTTGGATTAACATAAGTTGAAACATAATTTAACTTTTGTCAAAATTTCTGAAAAGGCAAAAAGGTGGTAAAAACTGGTTCAGTAAGTGAAATGAGGGGCGGTAAAACTTACAAAAGGCACTGAGATGAAATAAATTTGAATATCGTTTACTCCCTCGAATATCTTGATGCCTTGAGCTGTCTGATTCGAGATCCACCTAACTTTTCTTAAAGATTTAATTATTTTATCTTTATTTTCAGTATGTGTATTTATGCAAAGTTTTAGACTTTGGAAACCTAAGAATAATAAATCTATCAAGACAAAGGTGAACAATAGATTGTCTATATACTTTTTCGCAAACAGCACCTTTTGTATTTGATTTAGTGGATTTAAATTATCATACTGTCCTGGAGTTGGGCATACTATCTTTGCAGACCTGTAATGTAAATATATTAAATTAATTTTTAATAAAACTTTCTAAATATGGAGCAAAATCTTCGATGCCTCAATTTTGATAGTGTATAGTTAGAAGTGCATTTATCCAGGACACGACTTAGTAACTAAAATGTGACAAGATCATATCCCAATTTAGAAACATTGATTAGTTTGAATTAAAATGGTAAAATAAAATTGATTTCATTGTAATTTTTATTTGATAGCAATCATTCTTAAGCTTCAAATAAACAACTTTACATTTGTGGTGTTTAAATCTCTTTAATTTCTTTAATTTTCAAATTGAGAGGAAGAATTGGACGATATATTATATGACTTTTCTGGTGAATATTAGGTGTTACTTTTTTTTCAAAGTGTACCTTGAATCTTACTATATGTTTAAAAAATTGTCATTGGAAATGGCTTGCCTAGCTTTATAAATACATTTAATTCAGCTTCATGTATCTTCAGGAACTAAGACATTGGCATTAAACTATGAATTTTTTCATTTTCATTAAATATTTCGAGCCACTGTATTGAAAGTGATATTTTATTTCATTCATAAAGCTTTCTCATCCTTGTCTGATGCTAAGTTGACTGACGTTTGAATATTAGCCTTAAAATGTATTTAATGCTAAAAAATTAAATGATTGCTGGCAAAATTTAAAGAATTACCAGTCTTTTATGCGTATGTAAATTTGGAAAATTTAGGTGAATTATATCTGGATTGAATTTTAATTACGGATACATACGTTGTTTATATAGACAGTACCTTCTTCATAATACATTTATTATAAATATTTAATGTCACGCAAAAATGCGATTTGTACCTTTATGAAATTTTAATTAGTCTACGCAAACTTGCTTAACTTAGTTTAAATAAACATGTATCAAGAATGAAAATATCTACAACTCCATAACCTACTTTTGACAATAGGAAAATTAAAGGTGAATATCTTTCTACGTAAGTATAGCTTTCTTGTAATCAATTATGAAATTAATTCATATATCAAATGAATTATTTTAATGCGTATTATCTTGAATTTCGATTTACTTATGTTTGTAATAGTATATAATGGCAAACTTATAAATCACTTACGAAATAATAACAAAATTTTAAATAATATTTTTTCTTTAGATATTACCTCATTTCGGTCAGTTTAACTTAATGGAATTACCAAAGAAGTTTGTACATTTGTGAAATAAATATAAAAAAGTTTTATATTTGATATTGAAATTCTCCGATTATATATACCAATATATTATTAATAAAGTTTTATGGCATTAAATTGAAATTTAAGACTTTCAGTCACCTTTGAAAATACACGAACTATTACTTTTGCAATTACTGATACTATTCATTACTTGTAGCTGAAATTTGTTATAATTTTATTTTATGACATCCTCAGTCTTTATCAATAAATTTCTGTAAGTTTATTATCTTATAATTTAAATTTTTTATGTGCAATCATAAAATTCCGGGCGAAATGCATCGGAGCTGGACTTGCATTTAGGCTAACTATACGACTTACATAAGGATTTTTGTTACTCTAAAATAAAAATATGCATATGCATGCGGACAATTTCCAAATTGATGAACAATATTAAGTCAATTAATGAATATTCAAAAACGTAACTAATGATGTAACTTTTGTATCACCTTGACTAAACATCCGAACAAATATTATTTTAGTGCATAATCTTTTGTCACTTTTAAGAAAAAGGATTCTAAACAAATTTACAACCTTTGGTTACAATTTTTCAGTGCATAAATTTTTTATTACTTTTAAAAAAATGGATTCAAACCAACTTCGTACGCTTGGTTACAATTACGAATATGGTATTAATGTCGAGAAAAAGGCTTTTGAATATTATTTGAAAGCAGCTGATTTAGAAAACCCGATTGCGATGCAAGATGTTGGTCCTTGTTATATATATGGAATTGGAGTAGAACTAAATGACAAAAAATCATTTGAATATTATAAAAGATCGGTTGATTTGGGTAATGATAATGCAATGTGCTGTGTTGGTGGTCTTTACGAATGTGGAGCAGGAGTTGATCAAGATTATAATAAAGCATTTGAGTACTATAAAAAATCTGCTAATATGGGTGTTGATATTGCAATGTATCATGTTGCTCGACTTTATCGAAATGGTATGAGTATAAAGAGAAATATTCAAGAGTCAAATGATTGGTTCACAAAATATATAAGTTTTTTTGAAAACTAATAAACCACCAGATCATATCAATTCTGAACTTAAGAGTATATTAGACGATGAGAGATTTAAATTATCTTGGATTGATTATAATGATTTCAAAATTATCAATGAACTGGGAAAAGGAGGATTCGTAACTGTATATTCTGCACGTTGGTACGATAAAATTAATATTATGTGGTGGCATGTAGTACTTAAAGTGATTCGGGATTCAAACGTTAATGAACAAGAATTTATCCAGGAATTGAAGAATTACTGTGAAATTGGTTACAAGAATCCTTCATTCTTGAACTGTTTTGGAGTGTCAAAAAATGATCATGGTGATTATATTATTATTATGCAGATTGCAGATAAAGGTTCGTTACGAGAAAATCTTGTAAAAGTATCACAATTAGAATGGAAAGATAAATTGAATATTTTACGGTATTGCTTTGGATCTTGAGTCGATTCATTCGCTGGAACTTGTTCACAGAGATTTACACAGTGGAAATATTTTGCAAACTTATGCGTTGCATGATGCATATATCACAGATCTTGGGCTTTCTAGAAAAGTAAAAGAAGGAAAAATTTGTGGAATTTTCCGTATATATCACCTGAGGTTTTGGTGGGTCAACCGTATACTCAAGCATCAGATATTTATAGTTTTGGAGTTATCGCTACAGAGATTTCAACTGGACAAAGAGCATTTGATGGATTCCGTTTAATGATGAACTTATATCAAGAATTATCAGTGGATCAAGACCTAAATGCTTAGGACCAGATTGTTATATTAAATTAGCTATGAAACGTATGGATAAAGATATTGCAACCCGACCTACTGCAACAGAAATTATTAAAATAATTACTCATTGGTTGAAGAAATGGATCAAGACAATGTTAATGAAATCAAAAATAAAATTTTGGAAGCTAATAAAGCTAAACCAGAACCTATTAAACAAAAACATTCACAAGATATCTATACTAACAAGTTATATAATACAAAAAAAATTTCAGAATATATTAGCAAACCGATTAGTACTGTAGAATTCGAGAGCAAATTCAAAAAATTATTTTTAAATAATTATATTTAAATTAAATTTACAAGTCACTCTTGTTATAGTGAAGTAGTTGGAACTATTAATAAAAATTTATTAAAAATTCACTATATCGAGAGTTTATTAGTAAATTCACTATATCGGGAGAATTTTATATAGACTGGTTTTGAGAAAAATTTCCTAAAACTTCACTATGACTATGTTCTCACTATAACGAGAGTTCACTATAACGTGAGTGACTTGTATAAAATTTAAATTATATAAAATATTTGTTTATGTAACATTCTAGGAAGGTGCAACTATAGTAATTGTTTCTTATTTATCAAAATCTTTTGCAGTACATAGTTCCATTAAATATACAAATAATTCTTTTCTTTTCATTTATAATTATCATTTTATGATTTGTTCTTTTCAAATCAATTTTATCTTTTTTAGAATATACATCTTTTAAATCTTTCATTTACATTTAACTTGTATATAAATATTCTAAAAATAATTAGAACACAGTTTTAACTTTGTGCCTAAATTCAATATTGGAAAGCTATGACACGTATCTGCTTATTTAATTATAGACCAAAAAGTTAAAATACCTAACTTTCTGAAAAATTGGCATCCGAATCCATCTTTGGCACTAAAGCATCAGAGTTTTTCAAGAAACAGTGAAAGTACTTTCTTCTATAGTTATCAGACGAAGCCTGAAGGTTTTGCATTTTTTTTGCCAAAAAAATTTTTGAAAAGGCAAAATACGATATTGGTGAAATATAGAAATTGACAAAAGGCGGTACAATAAATTTGAATATTATTCCCTCACTCGAATATCTTAATGTCATGATTCGATCCACCTAACTTCTTTAAACTTTGGAGACTTAAGGATATTAAGTCTATCGGAGACAAAGGTAGCTATGAATTGTCTACGTACTTTTTTCTTAAAAGGAGATTTAAACTATTATGCTGTCCTGGAGTTAGGGAGACTGTCTTCGTGGACCTGTAACTTAAATATATTAAACGTATTTTTACTATGATATGGAACTGATATCATCTTTTCTACTATAACAATATTACAAAATCTTCAAGGCCCTAATTTTAATAGTGTATAGTTATCGCACCACTGTCCCAGTAAAACCTTCTAATTTTCAAAATTTTAAAGTAAAGTTGTATTTTTCCAGGACACGGTTTTGTGACTTAGAAGTGACAAAAATCATGTCATTTTAGAAAATATGGTTGAGTTTAAATTAATAGAAGCTATCGGTATTGATTAATTTGAATAAAAAGTGTTTGACATGTAATTTTTTATTTGATAATAATCATAAAATTTTAAATAAATAACTTTAATTTGTCGAGTTTTAATTTCTTAATTTCTTTAATTTTTCAAATCGAGAGGAATAATTGGACAATATATTATAAGACCTTTCTGGTGGTTTCTGGTGTACTCTTTTTATCAAAGTGTATCATCAATCTTACTATAGTTTTTATATAATTGTCATGGAAATGGACTTGACTAGCTTTATAAATATATGGTTTATGTATCTTACAGGAACCAAGAGGTTAGCTTTAATTTATAAAATTATTATTAAATGTTTCGAGCTACTGAATTGAAAATTAACATATTTCATACTAAGTTGACTGACGTTTGAATGTTAGCCTTAAAAAGTATTTAATGCCAAGAAATTAAGTGATTGCAGCCAAAATTTACAGAAATTAACAGTCTTTAATGCATATGTAAATTTGGAAAATTTAGGTGAATTTTTTCTGGATCGAATTTTAATTACAGATGCATGCGTTGTTTATATGGCGATACTGTATTCATAATAATTCATTGTAAATATTTAATGCCACGCAAAAATGCGATTGGTATTTTTATGAAATTTTAATTAGTCTAGGCAAACTTGCTTAGTTTAAATAAAACGTGTATTAAGAATGAATTGTCTACCACTCCATAAACCTACATTTGCCAATAGGAAATCAAAATATCTTAAAATTGAATATACGAACATTACTGATAAAAGAGCGAGGGAATCAAAGGTGAATATCTTTCTACGTGTGTAAACTTTCTTGGAATTAATTATGACATCTATTCATATATCAAATAAATTATTTTTATGTTGGTTACTGTATTACTTTTCTTTAATTTGGATTCCATTCAAGTGTCTATAATAGTAAGAATTTCTAACGTAAATTTTGAATAATATTTTATTCTTTAGATATTCCCTACCAAGATGCCATCAACAAATTTAGCATTAAATCGATATTTAAGACTTTTAGTAATCTTAAAAATACGTGAAGTACCACTTTGCAATTTGCCGTACAATTCATTACTTGTAGCAGAAATTTTTATAATTTTTTATGACATCCTCTCTACCTTTATTATCCTATAATATAAATTTTTATGTACAATCATAAAATTCCAGGTGAAATGCATCTGAGCTGGGCTGGCATTAAGAAATACTAGCCATTCAAGTCTATAGTAAAATTATTAATGAGTGGACAATGTGACTTACGTAATTAGTAAATTAGATATTTGTTACACTAATATACAAATATGCATGCAGATAGAAATGAAATATGTTCAAACTTACTTTATTGACGGAAAATACTAAGTTAATTAGTAAATTAATCAAAAACGTAACTATAGATGTAACTTTTGTATCACTTTAACTAAACATTTTATGTCTTCCACTACACTCCGGTGTTACTATCGGAATGGGAGAGCTTGGAAAGATGAATGGGCCGGTTTAATTCAGGATAGCAAACGATGTAAGACAGAGAGATACGAAATTAATGTATGTGTATATGAAAATAAGGTTATGTATGATTTAGTCAGTATATGCATAAACTCAATCTAGCATGCGCGCAGTATAATCACAATAATACGATAGTCGGTAAATAAAGATATACGATATAATCATGAGGTAAGATATAATGAAGAATCACTCAGAGATCTTTATTATAAAAGAGGGATTACTCAAATATAACCTAAAGATACAAGTAAAGCGAATTCATCTGGTTTTTATACATGTTGGCTAAATAGAATCCCCGATATACACAATGAAACACTTCTTTGGAACATTCGATAACTGATTACAAAGTTTTATCTTTACCAACACCCAATTAGACTTTCCTCTCGCGGCTTTGTCTAATTAAAGACTTACATCCGAAATCAATTCCTTTACTAACTCTCTATCATATTGATAATAAAGGAATGCCTGATTGTTATCGAAGCTTCGTATTGTCCAAGAGAAAGAACTATTGTACATTTACGCGTCACGGAGTAAATTAGTACGTATGGTCATCGAATATAGAAATAACATACAGTATATGTATAGAGGGATAAATAAGGGAAAAGAGATACCTATATATAGTAAAAACGTAGGGTGAGTATAGGGAAACGAAATAGGAAAGGGACAAATGATAAAAATAGAAATAGGGTAGGATGATGGAAGGGCGATCGGAAGTATGATCAAACTAACGCTAAGGAATAATAATAAGACAGGGCAAAATAAGGAAATGATGTGGGATGGAGCAGAAAATTTCCGAATGTAAATATTATTTTTTTAGCGCATAGACTTTTGTCCCTTTCAAGGAAAATGGACTCTGAACAACTTTATAATCTTGGTTATAATCATCAGCATGGCAACGGTGTTAAGAAAGACGAAAAGAAAGCTTTTGAATATTATATGAGTTAGGAAATTCGGATGCGATGAATGAAGTTAGTAATTGTTATAGATTTAGAATTGGAGTAGAAATTAATTACCAGAAATCATTTGAATATTGTAAGAGGTCGGCTGATTTGAATAATGATATTGCAATGTGTAATGTTGGTGCTTTTTATGAAGGTGGAGCAGGAGTTAATCAAGATTATAAAAAAGCATTTGAATACTATAAAAAATCTACTAATGTGGGTGTTGATATAGCAATGTATCATGTTGCATGACTTTATCGAAATGATATGGGTACAAAAAGAAAAATTTAAGAGGCAAATTACTGGTTAACAAAATATAGAAGTCTTTTGAAAACTCATAAATCACCTGAAAATATCAATCCTGAACTTAAGAGTATATTGGACGATGAGAGATTGGATTAATTATAATGAGTTCAGAAATATACAGGAAGAGGGAAAAGGAGGATTCACAACTGTATATAGTGAAACTTTTTTTGATAGAATTAATAGTGTGTGGTGGGATGTTGCAATTAAAGTAATTCGGGATTCAACCGAAAATGTGCAAGAATTTATCGATGAATTGAAAAATTACTGTGAAATTGGTTATGAGAATCCTTCATTCTTGAACTGTTTAGGAGTTTCAAGAAATGATTATGGTAATTATATTATTGTTATGCAGATTGCAGCAAAAGGTTCATTACGACAAAATCTTGTAAAAGTATCACAATTAGAATGGAAAGATAAATTGAATATTTTGTACGATATAGCTTTGGATCTTGAGTCAATTCATTCGCGGGAACTAGTTCACAGAGATTTACACAGCGGAAATATTTTGCAAACTTTTGCATTGCATGACGCATATATCACCGATCTTGGGCTTTCTAAAAAAGTAAAAGAAGGAAAAATTTGTGGAATTCTGCCATATATAGCGCCTGAAGTTTTGGTGGGTCAACTGTATACTCAAGCATCAGATATTTACAGTATTGGAGTTATCGCGACAGAGATTTCGACTGGACAAAGACCATTTGATGGAATTCCGTTTAATGATGAACTTATATCAAGAATTATCGGTGGATCAAGACCTAAATGTTTAGGACCAGATTGGTATGTTAAATTAGCTACGAAATGTATGGATAAAGATATTGCTAAACGACCTACTGCAAAAGAAATTATTGAAATAATCACTCGTTGGTTAGATGAAATGGTTCAGGATGATAATAATGAAGTAAAAAAACATTTTGTGGAAGCTAATAAAATTAAGCCAGAACTTATTAAACAAATACATTCACAAGAATTATATACTAGCAAGATATATGATACGAATAAATTTTCAGAATATATTAGTACTGTAGAATTCTCAAAGTTACATCTAAATTAATTATAATATATAAATTTTAAATTATATAAAATGTTTATGTAACATGCACTTTGGAAGGTGCAACTATAATAATTTTTTTCTTAGTCATCAAAAAATTTCTATAATATATAATTCCACTATATTATACAGATAAATATTTTCTTTTCATTTATCAGTTATTTTTATCATTTATGTTTTGTCAGTTTACTTCTCGTGTGTGTGAAATCTTTAAAATTTTTATCATATTTTTAGAATCTCTATCTCAAACATTTTTAAATCTTTTACATACATTTAACTTTAATAAAGGTGTTTGATTCTAAAAAGAATGAGGATTACCAATATGCAAAAAGTCCGTTTTAACTTTGTGCTTTAATTAATATTATAAAGCTATGTTATCTGCTTATTTAATTATAGACCAAAAGTTAAAATAACTATAAATATCTTTTTGAAACCGGCATCCGAGTCTACATTTAATAGTTAAAATTACCAACTAATACAAAAACATCAGTGTATTTCCTTCTTCT
>CAJVPY010004749.1:0-12235 GCA_910591965.1 Dentiscutata erythropus | reverse complement strand
AATTTTATTAATAAAATTATATAAAATATTGTGATTTTAAATATTTTCTTAGTAAGTTTCTTTTAAGCTTCTAAGTACATATAATCGCAAAGACAAAAATACTTATATCTCGCGATCTACTGGGCTGATTTTAACGTTTTAACCGCCATTTTGATCGCAAGACACTTCTCTACAATATTATACAAAATAAAGATCTAACTTGTTATAAAGATCGCCTTTGTTATACAAATAAAAATCAGACTTTTCAAAAAATTACTAGTAGGTTATACAAATTTAAAGATATAACATATTGAAAAATTATATAATAAGTTTATACAAAATTAGATCTCAGTATTACATATATTCTTCAGGGTCCTGGTGTGACTCCAGCGACCAGGTTGGTAAATCTCTCTATCATAAGATTTTAACATTCAGTTCCACTAGTTTATCAGTTCTTAGTTTGGTTTAGTTCTTAGTACCCTTGTGATTCTCACTACTTCCAACTCAGGTCTTGCCAAACCAGTTCTGGATCTTCAAGTCCTCTCTATTAGTTTTTATTTTGATTTTGGTTTTTTGTATAATTTGTATTACTCAAATACTTTCAGAATCTTTCAGTACTGGTGTGACCGGAGTTACAGGTAATACAACCCAACTTATCAATAAATATCTATTATCATAATACAAATAGTTTTGTTTAAAATATCACCAGTAAAATTTAAACTTGGTATCTTAGTTACAAGCTAGCTTAGGGGTGCAACAACTCTACTACTTTACTATATTGCTATACTTTTTATAGTAAATTTATTACTATGATACAAAATATTTATATTCAACAATAATATTTAAAATACTAAAATTTTTTATATAGACAATATTTTTAAATCTAACTAATAACTTTGTTTTTTATAATAAGCTCTACAAAGTTACTAGTTAGATTTTTAAAATAATAATTTGTAAAAAGTTTTAATATTTTAAAGTTTATTTTATATATAAATTTTAAAATTTTAATATCAATTTTTAAACTGCTAAAACTTTTTATATAAAAGATTTTTTAAAAAACTAACTAATAATTTTATAAAGCTTATATAGCTTTATAAAATTACTAGCCAGTTTTTTAAAAACTCTTGTATAAAAAAGTTTAGCAAGTTGAAAAATTAAAGTATAATTGTTGTATATAAATATCTTGTACTATATATATAGTAAAAATTACAAAACTTTCAATAACTCTTTCTAACAATTACTTTTACTAAAAATTTCTAAAAACTTTATACTAAAAAAAAATACAAATAGCTATACTAAACTATAAAATATAGGAAATAAAACTGCAGAATAGCAATTATTGTTTAAAGATAGTTTTTATATGCTATCTGCTAGTAGTTTCAAAGTTTATCATTTACTGTAAATATAGTACTTGTTGTTTAGAGATAGTTCTTATATACTATCTGCTAACAAGCTTAGAGTTTATACTTACTAAAAAGATTTAGTACTATGCAAACTTTAGTGTAGACTATAGTAGAACCCCGAATAATATATATAGAGATTATATTGAAATTTTGAATAAAAAAAGTTACTTTTTTACTAAAATCTTATATTTGAAAAGCGGCTATTTGCCAAAAGATTATATTTAAAAGTGAATAAAGGCTTTTAATGTTATATTGTTTAAAATAGATAAAATTACAAATTTTAAATAAGTTATATTTAAAGTTTAGATAATAAAAAAAAAAAAAAAAATTTTTTTAAAAAAAAAGAAAAAAAATATTTGATATATTTGTTAAACAGGTAAAATTACTTAAATATTAAAGTTATATATAAAATAAAGTTAATTAGCTCTAATAAAAAGTGAATAAAATTTATAAAAAGTTTATATTAAAGCCAATATAACCTCTATATATATTATTCAGAGTCCTACTGTAATTAATTCTAATAAAAGAAACTTATACTCTTTTATTTTGTATACAAGTAGTTTTTTTTTTTTTTACTCTGCCTCTTTGTTACTTTTACAAAAATTTTGACAAAAAGTGGCTAAAATAGTTTACTCTCTTTAAAAAATTAGTATTGTTTACACTTACTATTTTCAATAAATGAAGTAGAATATAAATATGATATTATTTTAGCAATAATACTTTTACACTATATAATAAATAATCAGTACTTTGAATAACAAACTAACCCAAATCAGATACTCTAGTTGAAAGAAATTTTAAGAATAAGGTTTAGCTTTACAATAGAGATATACAAAATTTTTAATTTAGTATATAATTTTTACAACTATATTTAATATGGGCTATAATAGTGCTTTCATAAATTGTTATTTTTTTGGCTTTTTTATTTATTTATTTTTTTGTTATTTATTTTTTTGTTGCTTAGATAGTTTTTTTTCTTTTCTTTGTCTTCATTTTAGTATTAGTATTTTTTTTTTTATAAATTAGTTGGAGACTATAATTTCTTCTGCTTAAAAAGCTAGTAGAAAAGAAAGCAATCTTGATAGGCTATAAATACTATTTAATGATATATTGAAGTATCTATTTGCAGGATTTTTGATATGAAAATAGCTTTAGATAATTTTAGTTAAAATTATATTTTCTCAGTGAGTTAAATATTGAAACCTAATAAAATATTAGCAAGATTGCTAAATTTATAAAAAAAAATTATAAAACTTGCAAATTATTTATAATTTAATATATTAAATATATAGAGAACTCTCCCCAATGATCACTCAACACAAAAGCAGCAGAGAGATAAAAGTCAATACTATGCCAAAACACAGCAATAAATACTATATTGAACACTATTTCACATAGAAAGAGCTTGTAAAAGGTAACCCAGCTAGCAACAAGTGTAATAACAGTAAACCCAAAAAATAAAAAAGTATAAACAGTAGTAGAAAGTTGGCTATTCGGTGTTAAAACTCAAACAAGACACTATTCAGCCTACTACAAACAGTCATAGGGAGTTAAATAGTTTGGCAAAACAATTTAATATAGCAATATTAAGGTGTAAAGGATGACACAAATTACTACTTTGACACGAAGAAAAACCTCTTTCTTCATGCTAATAACTTTGGGAAAATAGCGTTAACCCTGTAGTACAAATCCTTGAAGTAGCATAAGTACAACAAACAAAGTCACACTACAGTGCACAAGCAAAAATATTGATTTTACATGTAATAACACGTGAGAAATACATAAAATCACATACAATTTGCATCAAAGCCGAACATTAAAATTTAAACAATAAACATGACAAACAGCCAAATACGACATATATCACATGAATTACAAGCAAAGAAGATGCTAGAGCTTGAAAAGTACAAAAATTTCTTTAAAAAAACTAATGAGGAAAAACTAGCACTGTACAACGAACAACATACAACACTATTAAAAAAAAACAAACAGGTTGCAGAATATTTAAGTACAAAGGATCCCTATCTAATTGCAATTATTCGCAATGTACTATGTATATATAGCTGGGCCTGGCATAGAGAGACAAGAGAACAGGAAATATCTAGTGAAGAGAAATGCCTTCTTGGATACAATACTGCAGAAGATAACTTCCAAAAGAGGGATACTAATAGAAACCTCATAGCAACTTTAATGGAAGTTAGCTATACAAACCCAACCACATTGGAGACTAGTGCCAAAAATAACACATTAGAGGAAAACTTCGACAGTATACACAAAAGAAGCTTTGCAGAACATAAGAACAGCAACAATATAGCAGAAAATAGCTATGAAACTAAAATAGAAGCTCTTGTGCAAAATAAATATGGTACCACAGATTATGGCTTTGAAGAGCAAATTGCAAAAGGGGCATTTAACAACAAAGACTCCAAAGATAAAAAACATAACAAAAGGCCTAAAAGATATGAGGATATATATAGCTTAGCCTAGGCACCGAAAGGAAAACTCATATCCAAAAAGAACACTATCAAGTCTAATTATTTTTTTACTCTCTGGAATCTCCCAAAATATATAAGTGGAAATGAGATAAAGAGATATCTAGAATTCTTTGGCTCAGCAACAATATTAGCCTGGTAGCATGGCTTTCATACAAAAGCAGCATATATTAAAATAGTGTCAAATATAGAAAGCTGAGAAAATGTATTAAGAGAGAGCTGGTTGGTTCAGTTAGACCAGGAAAAGACGTATAGAATAACACCTGGTAAATTCAATCATACAGAACTGACAGAAGAAACAGGTTTAGAAGTATAATTTTCAATATTCCAAAAACAGCATATGACGGTTTACTACTTCGACAGTTGAAAAAATACAAAGTATAAGCGGTCTACACTTTAGATAATTGGCATAGCAATCGTAACAGAAGGGCACATATCTATTTTAAATCAAAAGAAGATATGGTTCAGGCCCAAGAAGCAAGTCTCTATTACTTTGATACTAGACTAGAGTAGTGAATATCCACAGAGGAGTGTGAGAATAAAAGCCATTTAGATAGCCAGTTATACAAAGAAAACTTAGCTGAGAAAACTACTAGCTACAAAGAAGAAAAGCAAAAAGAAGAATTGAAAGGCGCTTGTAACTCAGAAACCAAAAGAAAAAGAGAAGATCTAGATATACCAAACTTAGAAGATAGAAAACCTAAGTAGAATAGAATACTTAAAAAGAAAAATAGCAACAATAGATTGAATTTAGCAGGACATGAAAACCAGCCTGAGAAGAATAGTTATGACAAAGAGAACTAGGCAGTTAAAGACCAGAATAAAACGAAATGTATAGAGAATAGAGACCAGGCAGACGACAACTCAGTTCACAACATGTTATTGCAAATTTTGAACAGACTTGACAAACTTGAGAATCAGAAAGTGCTTCCCAGTACCCCTTCTACTAGAAACTCCCTAGCGGATCACTTCTAAAAAGGCGCCAAGGGCAAATCAATGAATAACTCTGGGATATACAAAGGTAAAGAAAGGGAGCTAGCAAAGAATATCCCAGAGAAAAAGAAGCTTCTAAAAGGATCAAATAAGCAGAAAAGCACATATGAGTATTTTAAAACTTTAAACATTAGGTTTCACAATATTAATGGTATTAAGAACAATAAAAACAAACTGAGAGCAGTTATAGACTATGCAGAAGAAAAAAATAGACATCTTGGGTCTAGAAAAAACCAATATTAATAATACAGAAGGCATCTTTGCAACTAAGGACATTGAGGCTTATAAAAGTTTTTAGACAAGTACAGAGGAAAATAAGAAGAAAGGGTCAGGCTTTGGGGTGCTAATCAAGAAATATTAGGAACAACACATCACACAGCTTGATCAGGATAGCCGTACTTTCTAAAGCTGTCTCTCGACTTCAAAAACTTTTCTATAGTAATAGTATTTGTATATGTCGCTCCAAGTGACAAAATAATACAAGAAGAGATTCTAAACAAATTAAGGAAAACTTTGAAGAAACCAAGCCGAAAACTCAGCGGTTTGTAATTTTAGAAGATCTGAATGTTAGCACAGGCAGTTTGGAAGAAAATGCCTTCTCTAGCAATACAAACTCCAAAAGTAAATTGAAACAAAAAATTCTGGCCTTACTAGAAGAAAAAAATCTATATGATATACAAGAAGCCTTACAATTACCTATATAGTCGAATAGTATTAGTAAATCAAGAATCGACTATATTTGGGTCTTTAGTATTTAGAAGCAAAATATAATTAGCTCTAAAGTAGATGATATGGACCTATATATGATAAGTGACCACAAGCTTATATGGACAAGTATTGTTATAGAGTTAGATCTAAGAAAAACTATCCCAGCAAAGTTAAGACAGAAAAACTATAAAAGAGTAAACTTGGACCTAGACAAGGTATCAAAAGAAGACTGGAGTTTATACAAAGAAGATCTGGGGAAGAAACTTAAAGAGCATTGGTGCAAATACAAACTAAAAAGTATAGATAATAAGTGAGACATTATAGAAGAGTGTATTCAATTAGCAGCTAATGAAAACCTTTTAAGGAAAAGTAAAATACCTGAGATAGAGCAAATTAGTAGAGAAAGTAGAGAGCTAAGGGCGATTAGATTAGCAGTCAAAGTATGCAACAAGGGGTATCACAAATTAAAAAAAGAGGCACTACATGAAGGAGATGAGATGAATATTATTAATACACTCATACAGCTTAAAGAAGATTACGGCATTGACTTGGAAACAGAAACCAAGATACAAAGTAGTGAAAACTTAAAAAACTGGGCAAAAATTCTGCACAAAGAGTGGCGACAAAAAATTAAAAAAGCAGAAGAAGCTAAAATAAGAAGAAGCATAGAAGACAGATACAGCTTTATAATATCCAACCAGCGAAAGATACTAAATAGCCTTTTAAGTCGCTCTTATAGATGAATCAAAATAGACAGAATAGTCAAAGAGATAGAGGGCAAAGCAGAACTAGTATATGAGCCAGAAGAGTTACTTAAAGAGACTTGTGAACATTTTGAAAAGCAGTTTCATAAAAGAAATACAGCATAGCTAGAGAAAATATCAGCTAGGTGGAGAAATCAATATGCCCCAAGAAAAGATATCGAGGAGACCTGGTACAAAGATACGTTGAATACAATCAGCCTAACCAGGCTCTGGAACAGGTCAGTCCCAGGCACAACAGGCATTACGTACCCACTAATCAGAAATGTAAGCTTAGACACAAAACAGATTTTTATTAAGTTCACCTCTAGATGTATTGGAGAAGGCAAAATACCAAAAAAGTAGAAGCTAGGTATGTTATATTCAATACTTAAAACAGAAGACTGGTGTTTTAACCTGAACAATGTATGGCCAATATTACTCTTGGAATCTTTCAGAAAAATGGTTGTAAGAGTTGTAATAAATAGACTAGCAAAGATTATAAAAAAAAGAAAAGTGCTTAAAGGAAGAAACTTTGCAGGCCTCCCTGAAGAAGATACAGCAGCACCAGTACATCTAATTAACTAACTCATAGAAGAAGCAAAAGAGAAAAAGAAGGAGCTTTGGTTGATGTTCCAAGATATGAAAAAAGCATTCGACTTTATAGGGCTAAAGATGCTAAAGCTGGTGCTGCAAAGAATTAAGATTTCAAATACACTAACACGATTCATTAAGAGATTCATAGCAGGGGATGGCATAGACCAAGGGGAGGTAATTTTGCCCCTAGTCTGGAGAATCTTTTATGACCCTCTGCTAGTAGAGATACAAAGTTGTAGTAAACAAGAATACAATCTAGAAGTTCATTGGCCAAAAGATCTCAGTAGAAACAGCACCTGCCTCCAATAGCTAAATATTCCAGTCATGCCTATGCAGATGACACCATATTTGTCGCATCAAGCAAAGAAAAGTTGGAGGAGATCATCAGTATCGCACAAGAATTCTACAAAATAAATGATATAGAAATTAATAGTAAAAAATCAGAACTATTAATAATAGATAACAAAAAGACAAATGAACCAAGGTGCATAGAAATAGGGTCTTCAGGTGAAAAAATAGTTGAAAAGAAAGCAAATGAAGCAACAAGATTCCTGGATATATGGCTATCTAGAAAGAACAACTACTCACATATAATAGATATTGTAAAAAAAGAAATCCAAACAATCATTAAGGCAATATATAAAAAGAATACAACACTCACATAGCTAATCTATATCAATAACAAAGTACTGATCCCAAGGCTGGAGTACCGAATACAATATTGTATAATATCAAGAAATCAATGCGACAGACTGCAGAGTTCTCTGCTAAAACTCATCAAAAATAAATCAGATCTAGCAAGCATAATGGCAAATGCAATCTTGGCTCACAAAAACATAGCAGGCTTTAGAACAATTTGGCAAAACCAAATGGCACATCACATGACAGAGCTAAGAAAAAGAATCAATAGTAATAGTGAGATTGGCAGAGCAACTTGGATTAAAATCCAACAGACACAGATAGACTGCAAAAGCACAAAGTGCATAATAAGCATCGAGCTTAATAGGCAAGAGAAAGTTTATCTTAAACACAACCCTACTTATAAAATTCTTCTTGAGGCCAAGAAAATGAATCTAAGTATAAGATCGAATGAATAGAAAAAAAACCTAAAACTAGTAGAAGCATGTATAGAAATTATTAATTTTCTGGAGAGAAAAGAAATAATAAGCTTTATACAAGAAAAAGAGATAGGCATTATAGCACTTGAGCAGGTTCTAGACAGTACAGGAGATAAGATGCTTGCATGAAAACAAATTAAAAAATGCAAGAGACAAAAAGCCTCTGGGAAAACTCCTATCTGGTTTAGAAAAATAGAAAAAAAAGTGCTTATAAATCTAAACAGTAGACAAGTCAAACCAGAGTTTAAGATGAAGACACCCAACTACCTATCTCCAAAAGTAGATAACTTACCGATAAGTTGAGACAAAAGAAAAAAGGAATAGATGTTATATAAAGCTGAAGATATTATCAAAGTAGGGAAAGTTTGAAAAAAAAGAGAGAAAAAAACTGTCTTAGTTGAGTATTGGAAGTCTATTACAGACTCTCAAGAGAACTTAACTAAACTTGTCAAGTATAAAGGCTGTAATCGAAGCCCAGTAGCAGACACAAGTTCAGAAGGCCACTGTGTCAAAAAAGTAAAAAGAAGCAAAGTCTTCACAATTTGCTCTAAATTTATAGAAAAGGTCAATTCGCAAGAACAAACAGGGGTGTTGTGCGTACTAATAAGCTGCTTGACAAGCACAAACCTATATGACAGGGCATCAACAACGAGTACAGAGATTACACAAGAATCACACCTAAATGACATCATTATACACCTATTAGAAATTGAGATAATTGGTCAAGCTTTAGAGGATACACAGGCTACAAAAGAAATTAAAAAAGCTGCAACACAACTTATGGGAAAAAAACACATTGTTTTCTACACTGATGGCTCTTTGCTCAATCCAACAGAAGAACCCAAGAAAAAAAAAAAGAGGCTTGGCTAGGTGGCCTTTGGGGAAGACAGAGCAAGATTCAAAAGGCAACCACTAGTTAACTTTTATAGTACTATAAAAGACTAGCTATCATCCACAAAAGCAGAACTTGGTGCTATTTGGATAGCTCTGCTGGTAGCTCCTTGTAAGTTCTTAGTAGAAATCTACACTGATAGTTTAGCAGCAATTCAGGCAATTCAGATAATTCAGGCAAGCCAAAGCAAAAAAAAAGCTTATGACATAGTAAAAAGGAAAAATTTTTGTTTATTGGAACAAATCTGGTATACAGTAGAACTGAAAGAGCTTCAACTTCGCTTAAAAAAAGTAAAAGCACATAGTGGAATAAAAGAAAATGATAAAGCGAACAGACTTGCAAAAGAAGGAGCTTTTAGTTCAACTCTGATTAATCCAAAATGGCCATGAAATACTCAAGCAATTTCTGAACTTAAGTGGAAGAACCTTAGAGTTAATGATGCAACAAGAAGTTTTATTATACAACTTATAGGGATCAGTATTGATGTAGAATGGAAAAACCTGAAAAGTATCAACAAGTAGGTGGATAGAGACCAACATGCAGAAACAATCATGTGGAAAGAGGTGTGGAAAGACCTGAACCACGTGAAGGGCACAAACTGTTTAAGCACAAAGCAAAATAGAGATTGGGTGTTTAAAATTAAATGTTTGAACAGTTTATTACCAACGATGCGGGTCCTCAACCTAAGAAAACCAGATCTATACCCAGATGACACATGCAAAATATATCAACACGAAGCAGAAACACAAGATCACCTAGCTGAATGTTCTGAGTTTCAGCACCTTTGGGATATTGTAGAAAAAAAAGGAAGTATCCTCTTCAAGATAAAGGCTGAAAAAGATGAAAAAGAACTTACAACAACCAATGTCCAAAAGATAAAGGAGACAATTTTTGGCAAGAACCCACAAGAGAAGATCGCAATAAAAAAAGAATTAATGAAGAGTCTAATCTTTAGGCAAAGATAGAATAGTATCTGTACACTGTTCGACAAAGCAAGAGATATTAGCAAGTATGTCCAAGCTATCTTACTCTACTACCAATGACAATTTCACAAGCATATCTGGAGTTTCTGCTACGAGTTGGTTGCTGACTGGGAAAAAAGAAATGAAATAACCCAGGAAAAGAAGAAAGAAAAAACAAAGAAAAGAAAGCCAAGCCAGAACATCGAATCGGACAAGGAGAACAGAAATCCTCAAAATTCTGAAGATAGCAAGAGAAAAGGTAAAAAAGTAGTAAGGGAAATAAAGGAGAGAAATATAGAAGTAATAAAAAGGAGGGAAAAAATAGTCGAAGAATAGATCTTCTGGGGTAATAAGCCAATATAGTCTTTGCTAAGCAAAGTGTGAGGAAAAAGTTAAGCAATTCTGATACGGCATACAATGGCCAATTGATGACCAAGGGGGGTATCAATATATGATACAAAATCTTTAATAAGTTAAGGATCCTAAGAGAAATGAACAGTTGTTATGGCAGGTCGCATTAGGTAAATACCTGGTGAGTCTTTATTAGATTAGAACAATACACTATAAGAATGTAGTATAATTATATAATAGTTATATAGTAGTTCACATAAATAAAGGCAGAATCGCTTAAAAAATATATATATATATATATTAAATATATAATTTTATTTAAAAAAATTGCTAGTATAGTTAATAAAAAATTATATTTACATATTGTCAAGAATGATGCTAAAATCAGATAATACTAAAATTTATATAATATCTGTATTAGCAGATTTTCTAAAATTTTTGATCTTGTATAATAATATAAGATAATTACTGAATTAGTGAAAAAAACAAAACCACCTTCACAACACTATATATACCTCATTTTGCATTACTTCTTTGAAGTCAAACTGAAATCAAGTGAACAAAAGTAAGTGTATATAAAGAACTTCTACACCAAAATACAATATTATTAAAAAAAACTTACCACCTACTATAAAAAGAATTCATATACTATTAGCTAATATTAGTGAAATATAAAAAATGTAGAACTTAAAAATTAGTAAAAAATCAAGGAAACAATAAAAAAAATAGAAAAAAAAAAAAAAAACCAAAAAGAAAATAAAAAAAAAAGCTAGAAAAAAAAACTAATTCAAAAAAAAAGCTTGTTAGTAATTTTGAAAATTCCAAAAATTTTAGAAGAGTTTTAACAATTATTGAATATCTTTAGTTAAAGACTATATCAAATAATATTCAACAGAATTTTACAAAAAAATTCAATTTTATTTATCACTACAAAAAATTTAAAATCAATAAAAATAACTTCTTTTATATTTAGCTACAGTCAGATCTCTCTAAATATATATTGTTAGAACCAGCTTTAGCATATATATTTAGAGAGATATTGTATCTAGAAAAGTAAAAATCTATAGATATAATATTAGTTGGACCCAAAAGAAGACAAATATTTAGAAAGATGTTGTATTTAGAAGATAGTATTTAGAGAGTTTGACTATAGTTATAAAGGATAGTGCTATGTTTAAAATATATTGAATAGTTCTAAAGTATGATGAAAAATATATACTTTAATTTTGGAACATTTTTATAATTAAGTAAACTATTGGAGTATTATAAAACTTTCTTTGCAATTTTAGAGAAATATATTAGAATTATACTAGAGAAAGTAAAAGCATATATAAATTAGTATGCTGCTTGTATAGTAACAATTTTAATTAAAGAAAAAACTAATATAAGAAATATAATATTACTAGCATCATGGTACTATATTCAAATTGATCTAATCAATTTCTGAAATTTTGCTAAAGTCAATGATGATTTTGTATAGCTACTTATCTGTATTTGTGTGTTCTTCAAATTTTTAGCTGTGGTATCTATAAAAAATAAAGAAGCAAATTCAATTACTAAACATCTTTTAAAAAATGTTTTAAAATTCTCAGACCTATTATAATTTCTCAAAGCAACAATAGTAAACTGATATTTGTCAGACTCTCAATATTACAATTAAACACAGTAGGTCTTATTATTTATAGTCGCAAAGTCAAGTTGAGCAACTTAATTAGACTATAGATCATGGTTTTACAAAGTTGCTTTGAAATCAAAATAACTAATTATAGAGAAAAAACTAGATTAATATAATAGATGTGTTTGTAGTGTTATATAATTTGACTATTTACAAAGTATATAGTTGTATACTACACAACCCAATTTTTAAATAGAAAATATATTATGTATATAATATATCTGGTTTATATTATTTTTAATACAAGGGGTGTGGCAGCTTAGTGAAGTGGTCAAGTTGTCACTCTCTCCAAGTAGCAGGTCTAGGGTTCAAATCCCACGGACGA